>ML305917.1:0-244362 GCA_005239505.1 Nicotiana paniculata | reverse complement strand
TATCTGGACTTAAAATCCTATATTACTTGTCGACCACGTACACTTGCGTGAGCATTGGGAAATTAACCAACAAAACCTAATTTAAACTAATTTGTCAAATTAACCTAGTTATATATTTCACCTAATGATTAACTAATTAACGAATTAATTAATTAATTATACCTAAGAATGTACAAAAAGAAAAGGTGACTAATGCATTTTTGTGATTGTTATGTATTATAACTATGTAATTAACAATGTATTAAATTCTAAAAGTACAATTAAAATGCTAGAATCCAATAAAAAGAAAAGTAAAAGTATTTTTGAAATTTTGTGATTTAAAATATTTCTAAATATGCATGGAAAAAATGCAAATAAATGAAAATTATTTAAGTAAAAATAGAGAAATTCCTACGATCCTACAAAAATAACTAAATTGTATTTTTATGTATTTTACTAGAAATTGTATGCGGGAAAAAAATTATGCGCTCACAGCTGCCTCTCTTTGCTCGAGAATATGAAGAGTTTTCGGACGAAGATAAAGTGAGCAATTGTGAATAATTTATGCCCATTTGGTACTCCATGAGAAGCATTTTCGAAAAAGTTTGATCAAACCTTGCTTCTGAGGTTGCATACATATCCTTGGCTATAAAGAAATTAGGTCGGTTTAGTTCTGGAAGTTTCAGTAGCTGGGATGTCATGACCCAAAATCCTAACTTAGGTCGTGATGGTGCCCAACAGCGGAGTCAGGCAACCCAACACTCAATTTACTAAGGGTTCTTTCTAATTCAATTAAACATTTCATCATATACTCAGTTTTTAAAACTTAAAACATGAATCGACAAAGATAATTAGCCAGTTATTAATCAAAAGCAGTCATGAAGAGGCGTGAGCCAATATATATACAAACCCAAAATCCATGATAACTATCACGTGTGTGCCAGGAACTAGTGTCACAAGTCCTACGGTCATAGTAACAGAATATACAAAAGAGATAATATACAGTCCAACTGTCTGAAGGAAATAGACGGGAAATAAGCAAAAGAAAACCCCATGGTGCTGCCGGATATCGCTAGGAGAAAGCAACTCACCGTGAAGTCAGGTCCGTCTATGATCAAACCAAGCTCTGATCCGACAACAAGATGCACCAGCCTCAGAACCTGTACAATTAAGTACAGAAGCGTATCATGAGTACATAAACATATATGTACCTAGTGAGTATCCCGCTAACCTCAAAGAGGTAGTGACAAGAGGTCGACATGACACTCACTAAGGTCCAACAATATAGTTTAACAGAATATGATGAAAGCAGTAGGCATGTAAAGGCAGTAACGCAGCATATATATATATATATAAGGCACTGAAATCCAAGGAAGTACTAAAAAAGAATAAACAATTACTACTTCATCTTCCCCGAAATATCTGTCAAATCAATGTCCATGAATTTAGTAACAAATAAATCATGCGCATACAGGCTAAGGACAACTGGCCGGAGTCATAAGATAGTCATGTTCGTGTACTGCCGAGGGTCGAACTACCTGAACCATAAGTGCACCTTTCCATAAATTACTCACATCCATGTACTGCCGAGGATCGAACGACCCGAATTAAAAGTGCATCTATACCATGAAGTAATCCTCTCTATGCACTGCCGATAATCGAACGACCAAACCAAAAGTGCATCTCTTAATTCGCCGTGCCGTACGGCACGTTCCCATAAGAGTGGGGGAAATCACACTCCGCTTGCAGAATGTAAATTGTGAAGCGGTAACATGCACACACATTATTCCTTTTAAATTACCTTTCAGTAGACAATTCCTTACAAATTTTCTCAAATTCCATGATCTCAGGGGAAATAAGCCGCATGTAACATTTAATTTATTAAGCATATAGTTCATATCAAGTAAAAGACAAGGCATGATGTGGGCCTAACTACTCGGACATAATAATAATAGCCGCCACGTACAGACTCTCATCACTTTGCACGTACGTAGCCCCCACAGTTATCACATATAGCATTTAAATCACCTAGGGGGACAATTCCCTCTTATAAGATTAGAAAGGAGACTCACCTCGTGTCAAATCTACCCTCCGGACCAAGAACGCGCCCTAAACTACGAACTCTACACCCGACGACTCGAAACTAGCCAAATGTTATACAAATGCATCAACTTATTCTCAAAGTATGGAAATTCTCCAACTTATTTAGTAGATTCATCTTTTTTGAAGAAATCCCAAAATTCACGTCAGGCCCGCACGCTCGGATTCCCGAAAATTCACGAAGGAGCCACTCACCCATAACCTAAGGATCGTTAATACATGATTTTTACTTGATTTCATAGCTAATTAACGTGAAATTTTCTAAATTCTCAAAGGCCCTAGGTTACTACCCAAATTCCTAAATTTTTCACTAATTAAGTAGTTAAATCTTACTAAGAATGCATCCATTAACTAACTTTAGATTGAATTTACTTACCTTTCAGTGGTTGGGTCGTGGGCCCCTTTTCCCAAGCTTTCAAAGTGTTCTAATGGAGGAAGAAATGAAAACAAAAATGAAGAATCCCGTATTTTAAAGAAACACACTGCCTGACAGTGGTTCCGCACCAGTGGCTCAAGGAACACACTTGCGAGCAAAGGCTCACACCTGCGGAGAGGAGACCGCACCTGCGGAACTTTGTCTGCACCTGCGAGAAATGGGTTGTCCACTGGGGGCCACACCTACGAGGCTGAGATCGCAGGAGCAGTCTCGCACCTGCGACTGGGCAACCCGCTTGCGGTCACACTAGGACAGGTGCACCAGCAGCTATTCCAGCTGGTTTTTGGCCTCGTGTGGTGTCCGGAAGGCACCTAGGCCCAACCGAGCCCCTGTCCAAATACATCAACAATTTCCAAATTATAATACGGACTCGCTCGAGCCTTCAGAACACTCAAAACAAGGCGAAAACTCAAAATCACAACTCAAAACCCCTAGAACAAAACTTAGGAACTTTAAGTTTTCTAGACATCGCTAACAACGTGCCGAATCGATCTTTACTACTTGGAACGACACCAAATTTTGCGGGCAAGTCATAAATGACATAAAGGAACTATTCCCGATCTCGAAATTACTTTTGAACCTCGATAACTCAAAAACACGTCCCAAGGCACAAATAGGAACACATATTTCAATATTGGGCGTGGAAACGCTCCCGGGTCATCCAAAGCCCATTCCAAACATACGCCCAAGTACGAAATCATCATACGAAGCTACTGGAACCGTCCAAACTCGATTCTGAAGTCGTTTACTAAAACTGTTGACCGAAGTCAAACTTGACCTTAAAGGCCAACCTTAAGAAACCAAGTGTTCCTATAGCACTCTAAACACTTTTGAATCCCAAACCACCAGTCCCCGCAAGTCATAAATCATAATAAGCTGCTATGGGGAGATTCATTTAAGGGAACGGGGTCCGATAACACAAAACGACCGGCCGGGTCGTTACATTCTCCACCTCTTAAACAAATGTTAGTCCTCGAACGTGTCTATAATCATACCTGAAGTGCTGAATAAGTGCGGATATCTGCTCCGCATGTCCTCCTCGGACTCCCAAGTCGTTTCCTCGACTGGTTGGTCTCTCCACGGGACCTTCACTGCAGAATAGTGCTTCCTCGACTGGCTTCTCCTTGTAGCCCAACCTCTCATCTAACTGAATAGTGCTGAAATCAACCACGTGAGAGAAGTCGCCGTGGTACCTCCGGTGCATGGATACATGAAAAACTGGTTGAACTCCTGATAAACTGGGAGGTAAGTCCAGCTCAAAAGCAACCTCCCCAAATCACCTCAACACCTCGAAGGGTCCTATAAACCTCGGACTTAGATTTCCCTTCTTCACAAACCTCATAATACCCTTCATAGGCGAGACTTTCAACAGAATCTTGTCTCCCTCCATAAATGATATATCACACGCCCTCTGATTCGCATAACTCTTCTGTCTGGACTGTGCTGTGCGTAGCCTCTCCTAAATCAACTTCACTTTGTCCAAAGCATCTCTCACCAGGTCGGTGCCATATAACTTAGCCTCACCAGGCTCAAACCACCCGATAGGAGAACGACATCGTCGACCATACAAAGCCTCAAATGGTGCCATCTCAATGCTGGACTGATAACTATTATTGTAAGCAAACTCGGCCAAAGGCAAGAACTGGTCCCACTGACCTCTGAAATCAATCACACATGCCCTAAGCATGTCCTCCAATATATGAACTGTACGCTCCGACTGACCATTAGTCTGAGCGTGAAATGGTGTGCTGAGATATATCTGGGTGCCCACCTCACTATGAAATGCTCTCCAGAAATGAAAGGTGAACTGACGACCTCGATCTGATATAATGTACACCGGTGCACTGTGCAACCAGACTATCTCCCGAATGTTGATCTGGGCTAACCTCTCAAAAGTATAAGTAGTAGCTACTGGAATGAAATGCGCCGATTTGGTCAATCTATCAACAATGATCCAAACCGCGTCAACCTTCCACAAAGTCTCAGGCAACCCAACCACAAAGTCCATAATGATGCACTCCCATTTCCACTCAGGAATGGGCATCTGCTGAAGTAGGCCTCCTTGCCTCTGGTGCTCATACTTCACCTGTTGGCAATTAAGACACCTAGTCACATACTCCACGATGTCCCTCTTCATCCGCCTCCGCCAGTAATGCTATTTCACATCACGATACATCTTCGTAGCACCAGGATGAACAGAATACCAAGAAGTGTGTGCCTCCCCTAGAATCCTACCCCTCAGGCCATTAACATTAGGAACACATAAGCGGCCCTGAAGTCTCAGAACACCATCCTCGCCAATAGTAACCTCCTTGGACCTACCCTGAACCACTGCCTCCTGAAGCTCTGATAAGCACGGATCATAGAAGCGCCGAGCCTTAATCTCCCCAATAATGAGGACTGAGCAACCACACGTGCTAAAACTCGACGAGGCTCCAAGGCTAGAGGTTTCTCCAAGGCTACAATATAAGCCAAGCTACCCATACTCTCCGCCTTCCTGCTCAAAGAATCTGCTACCACATTTGCATTGCCCAGATGATATAGAATGGTGATATCATAATCCTTCAACAACTCAAGCCATCTTCGCTGCCTCAAATTAAGATCCCTCTGCTTGAACAAATGCTGCAAGCTACGGTGGTCTGTGTAAACCTCACAGGACACTTCATGCAAGTAGTGCCTCCAAATCTTAAGAGCATGAACAATCGCTTCCAACTCCAAATCGTGCAGAGGATAATTCTTCTCATGAACCTTCATCTAGCGCGAAACATAAGCAATAACTCTCCCTTCCTGCATCAATAAACACCCCAAGGCAACGGGTGAAGCGTCACAATATACTGTATACATCCCAGAATCGGAAGGCAATACTATAACTGGTGCTGAGGTCAATGCTGCCTTGAGCATCTGAAAGCTCACCTCACACTCGTCAGACCACCGAAATGGGGCATTCTTCTGAGTCAATCTTTTCAATGGAGCTGCAATAGTAGAGAACCCCTCCACATATCGGCGATAATAGCCTCAAAGGCCCAAGAAGCTTCGGATCTCTGTAGTTGAGGTAGGACGCGACCAACTTTGAACTGCCTCGATCTTCTGAGGTCAACCTTGATACCTTCTCCAGATACCACATGCCCCGGAAATGCTACAAAATCCAACTAGAACTCACACTTGGAAAATTTAGCATATAGCTTCTGTTCCCGCAATGTAACGACCCGACCGGTCGTTCCATGAGATTTACCCAATTTCCCCTATTTCTGCATTTGTTATGTATCGCTATCTTGTTTTTGATATGTTGGATCAGTTGGTTTGGGTCCGGAGTGGTTATGCTGCGATTTTAGGCATTTAGCCTTTTAAAGTAGCCTAATATTTGAGAAAGTCAACTGAGAGTTGACTTATTTGTAACGACCTCGGAATGCAAATTTTATGGATCGAATAGCTTCGTTAGGTGACTTGGGACTTGGGAGTGTGTTCGGAATATTTTTGTGATGTCCAGTGTAGAATTAGGCTTCAATTGGCGAAATATAGTTTTTGGCGATTTTCGATCGGCAGTGGAAAATAGGCTATCAAGGTCGGAATGGAATTCTAGAAGTTGGAATAGGTTCATAATGTCATTTTTGATATGTCTGAAAAATTTTAGGTTAATCGGAGGTGTTTTGGTTGGTTTCGGCGTAGTTGGCGAAATTTAGAAGTTTCAAAGTTCTTAAGCTTGAATTTGATGTAAATTTGGTGTTTTCGTATTGTTTTTGTTTTGAAGGACCGAATAAGTTTGAATTATGTTATGGTATATGTTGCTATGTTTGGTTGATGTTCAGAGGGCCTTGGGTGTGTTTCGGATGATTAATGGATCGATTTTTGAGTTTGGAACTTGGCAGATTTTCTAGTTTTGTTGCACAGACTTTTGTTCTTCGCATTCGCGGGTGGGAGGTCACGTTCGCAAAGAGTTGTTTGGGGGAGCTGAGTTTTTGTTCTTTGAGTTCGCGAAGAGAAGGATGTGAACGCGGAGGTCTGAGTGTGCTGGTCAACGCATTCGCGTTCAAGGTCACGCATTTGCAAAGAAGAGGGGTTGTTGGGGACCCCCAGGTGTTTTTCCCTATGCGTTCGCTTGGTAGGGACGCGTTCGCGAAGGCATGGGGAGGCAGTGCTTCGTGTTCACAAGGTGTATATCGTGTCTGCATAGTGTTAGTTTTGGGCCTTTTATAAATTTTTCTATGGGAACGCGGTCATAGTGACGCGTTCACGAATAAGGAATTTATGTGGCTGGGCAGAATGTTTAAAAAGCCTAAAGTGAAAATTTTGTTTCATTTCCACCATTGTTGCAGGAGAAATTGAGAGCTTCTGAGACGAAATTGAAGGGAAGTCAAGGGAAATCATTTGGAGGTCAGAATTTCAACTTCATAACACGTTTCTATGTCAATTCTTAAGTAATTAAACCACAAAAATTATTGAAATTTAGCTAAGTTGGGAAGAAGGGTCCATGAGAAATTATTTTTCTTTTAAGGATTTGAGTGGGCAATTGTCGTCCGATTTTAGTGTTCTTGGTATGTATAGAATCGTGGGAGGACAAGGGTTCTAATAATGTAAAATATTTTGAATTCCGAGATGTTGGCCTGGGGCTCAGGTTTGGTCTAATTTCGAATTTTTGACTAAATTGATAATTTTCGATTGGGTTGTGTTCCTTGAGTATATATTGATAATGTTAACTGATTTTTGGCTAGATTCAGAGAAATTGGGAGCCAATTTGAGGGGAAAGGCATAACGGACTAGTGTCACAGCCCGGTAGAGGTAAGTAATGGTCTTAAATTTTGTCTTGAGGGTATGGAACCCCAAACTGCATTATTTTCTCACTGAATTTGGAATGGCGCACATGTCGGATGATGAATATGTGGCGCGTACTGATTTTTGGATTGGAAAACGTCCTCTCTGCAGAAACTACTGAGTTGCATATTTACTCAAAAACTTTCGATAAATTATGTTCTAAAGATATGTAAAATCTTTGGGCTATAAGCCATGTTTGGGGCCTCGTGCCGATCTGTTTAGACCCTTTGAGAGTGTTTTACTGTTGTTTTCCTAACTACCCGTTGATGGTTTTACTCAGCATCATTGCATACTGTTTTATTCAAAACTCAGCTTGATTTACACTACATGAGCATTAAAATGATGTTTTCGAGTCGAGTACCCTGTTCTACTATTTCGCCCGAGGGGCTTCTCGAGTGGTTCCACAGAGTGTGGCCGAGGGCCAAGAGTGATGGTGAGGTGCTGAGTGATATTAGCGCTTGGGCTGAAGGAGCCCCTCCGGAGTCTGTACACACCCCTACTGAGCGCACCGAGTGCAAGTGATTGAGTGATTGGAGGCACGAGTGATTGTGAGGTGCTGAGTGATTGTGAGGTGCTGAGGGATTGTGAGGCATGCCCGAGGGGCTGATTATGAAATATGTTTTTGCCCGAGGGGCTACTTATGATTTCACTACATTCTTTTGCATACTTAATCTTGTTTTAAAGTTGTTAAAAATGTGCATTGTTTTAAGGACTTTTATGAAGTTGATTTCTAAGGCATGCTCGAGCGAAGAGAGAGGAAGGAACAAAGTAACTCGACCGTAAGGGAGAGAATCTTCCTCCCTAGAATATTTATCTTTATTTTTTGCGGAACTACTGGGCCGGGAGAGGACAACCTCTTGTTCCTGCTCCTCTTTCTTCGCTTCTGGGACGGAGGTCCTATGGTAGGTAACAACATGATGACTTCGTATATCTACGTATACTATTGGAAAGTAAAGTTGTGTATATTGTGACGGGATGGCATTGATTTTTATGTGATTCCTTGCTACTTAGACTTCAGGAGCAGACCTCGAGCATTAGCTTTGTATATATATCACAGCGGAACCGGATCATGGGGATTAAGAGGTAGCTGTTCAACGTTCGCAACATCTCTGCTTTTCCGTCCTGTTGTATTTTAGCTCTGGTTCGGAGTTTTGTATCATAATACTTTATTTTGGCTTATATCACTAGATGCTCATGACATGTTGGCTCCGGGTTTTGGGTATGACAGTACTGTATATAAAAATTTGGCCTATTATATTAAGTAAATTTCAGTATATTGTTATGAATTGCTTGAAACTTAAATGAGATTTTCAAAAGAAAATGTGAACAAGCGATAGTCGGCTAGCCTAGTTCCACGATAGGCACCATCACAGCCGGTTAGGATTTGGGGTCGTGATAGTTTGGTATCAGAGCCCTACGTTACATAGGACTCAACGGTCATGAGCAAGTTTAGTAGAGTCTTGCGGATTGGTACAGAGACGTCTTTACTTATCTTCGAGAGGCTGTCGAACTTTTAGGAAACATTCTATCTTTCTTGAACTCTTTCGTGCTGATCTATTGATTCTTAAAATATGAACATACATTGTTTAATTCTCTCACAGATGGTGAGGACACGCCATACCGATCAGGGTTACCAGTCACCGGCTAGACGAGGCCGCAGTCGAGGCCGCGGTCGAGGCCACGGTCGAGGCCGTGGTAGAGGTAGGGGCCAGCCCGCGCAGCAGCCAGGTTGTACCTCAAGATCCCCCTATTGATGGTTGGCCTTTCACCCCTAGCCACAAGTCATCCCCGTATTTTTTCACATACGTGGGTTCGGTCCTCTAAGGCTTGTTAGAGCTCTCTTCAACCTACTCAGGTTCCCGTCGATGGTGTCCTAGCGGGACAGGCTTAGGCACCAGCAGTGCCTATGGTTATTCCGGGTCTTCAGGAGGCCCTGTCTCAGATATTGTCAGTATGCACCGGTTTGACTCAAGTCGTTGCCATGTCTTCTTCTACCACCATAGCTCAGGCTAGGGGAGGCAACTAGACTCCAGCTACTCGAGAACCTGAGTAGGTTGCACAATTTATTCAGGCACCGGGAGTAGACCCAGCTCAGCCAGCTGCTCCGGTTTAGGATTATGTGGTCTCTGCTATGCCTGAGGACGAGCAGCGCAGTTTGGAGAGATTCAATAGACTCCAGCCTCCGACCTTCAGCGGTACAGAGGGCGAGGACGCCCAGGGATTTCTAGATAGGTGCCAGAGGATACTGCGCACCACGAGTATTCTGGAGACCAGTGGGGTCTCGTTTGTGACATTTCAGTTTGCGGGTGCTGCCTTTACTTGGTGAGAATCTTTCAAGAGGCGTAGACCGGTTGGATCAACACCTCAACCTGGCAGCAGTTCTCCAAGATCTTTTCGGAGAAGTATGTTCCTCAGTCCCATAGAGAGGAGCAGCGTAGGCAGTTTGAGCAGCTACGTCATGTAGAGTTATTAGTCACTCAGTACGAGAGGAGATTTTCCGAGTTGGGTAGGCATGCTTCTGAGATTATCCCTACTGATAGGGAGAGGGTGATGAGGTTCGTATATGGTCTTTCTTATCAGCTTCGGTTGTTTATGACTAGGGAGATAGTACAATGGAATTCTGTCTGCTATATTTAGAACTAATAAATACGGGCTTCTGAATTGATCTCATCGCGGGTGCTTCATTCGAGCAGGTTGTTGACATAGCTCGAGATATTGAGTCTGTTCATCGCCAGGAGCGGGAAGAGAGGGAGGCCATGAGGCCTCGTGGTTCGGGCAGTTCCAGTGGTGCTCCCTTCAGGGGACAATTTGAGTAGGGTAGGGGCCGTTCATTCAGGCCTCCTCAGTCAGGCCGCCCAGCTTATAGTGGTGCATCTTCGGGGCAGGGTCCCTGTGGTTTTCAGTCAGGCCTCCTCAGTCAGGCCGCCCAGCTTATAGCGGTGCATCTTTGGGGCAGGGTCCCCATGGTTTTCAATCAAGCCGTACTTCTTTTGGTGCCTTCCCAGCTACGAGTGCGGCTCAACCACCTCCAGTTCAGGGTTCTTGTATACAGGAGTCGTCCAGTGGTCATGCAGGTGCTAGGGGTTTCTATTAGTCCCCGCCTCCAGCTCCAGGTAGTTGTTTTGAGTGCGGAGAGTTTGGGAACGGGTGGAGGCAGTGTCCCTGCCGTTCTGGTGGATCTTCTCAACAGAGGGGCCAACCCTCGACTTCAGCTCCAGTCACTTCACCACCCGGCCAAGCAGCCAGGGATGGCAGTCAGTCAGCCAGAGGCCGCCCTAGAGGGGAAGGTCGAGCAAGGGGAGGTTAGGCTCGTATGTATGCATTTCCAGCCAGGCCGGATGCTATAGCCTCAGATGCCATTATTGCAGGTATTGTTTCAGTCTGTTGTCGTGATGCCTTGGCACTTTTTGACCCTGGTTCTACATATTCCTACGTTTCTTCATATTTTGCCGGTATTCTGGATGTACCCTGTGAGTCTCCAGTCACCTCTGTTCATGTGTCGACTCCAGTGGGCGATACTGTTGTCTTGGACCGCGTGTATCGGTAATGCATGATATTTATTGGGGGTCTGGAGACCCGATTGGACCTATTGTTACTTAGCATGGTCGACTTTGACGTGATTTAGGGCATGGATTGGTTATCTCCGTGCCATGCTATTCTTGATTTTCACACTAAGACCATGACCTTAGCTATGCCAGGGTGTCCGAGGGTTGAGTGGAGAGGTTCTTCCGAGTATATACCTAGCACGGTGATTTCTTACTTGAAGGCTCGGCGCATGGTTGAAAAGGAGTGTTAATCTTATTTTTCCTTTGTGAGGGATGTCGGTGGTGAGACTCCCGCTATTGATTCAGTTCCTGTGGTCCGTGATTTTCCGGATGTGTTTTCTGTAGACCTGCCAGGCATGCCACTTGACAGGGATATTGATTTTGGTATTTACCTGGTGCCAGGCATTCAGCCTATCTCTATTCCTTCATATCGTATGGCACCAGGGAAGCTAAAGGAATTGAAGGAGAAGCTTCAGGAGTCCTGGATAAGGGGTTCATTCGGCCTAGTGTGTCACCTTGGAGTGCACCGGTGTTGTTCGTAAAAAGGATAGGGCCATGCGCATATGTATTGACTATCAGCAGTTGAATAGGGTTACGGTGAAGAACCGGTCTCCCTTGCTCGTATTGATGATTTGATTGACCAGCTTCAAGGAGCCAGAGTGTTTTCCAAGACTGATTTGAGATCTGGGTACCATTAGTAAGGTTTCGGGATTATGATATTCCGAAGACTGCTTTCAGGACCAGGTATGTTCCTTATTAGTTCTTGGTTATGTCTTTGGGCTGACCAATTCCCAAGCTACGTTTATGCAATTGATGAATATCGTGTTTCAGCCTTATCTTTATTCCTTCATCATTGTGTTCATTGATGACATCCTGGTTTATTCTCGTAGCCAGGAAGAGCATGCTCAGCATTTGAGAGTTGTGTTGTAGAGAGTGAGGGAGGGGAAACATTATGCAAAATTCTCCAAGTGTGAGTTTTGGCTGGAATCAGTAGCTTTCTTGGGGCACGTGGTGTCCATTGAGGGGATTCAGGTTGAGTTGGCCCAGACCGTCCTCAGCTACAGAGATTAGGAGTTTCCTTGGTTTGGCGGGTTATTACCGTCGCTTCGTGGAGGGATTCTTTTCGATTGCTTCGCCTTTGACCAGATTGACCCAGAAGGTTGCTCTATTCAGATGGTCTGAGGTGTGTGAGGAGAGCTTTCAGAAGCTCAAGTCAGCATTGACTATAGCTCCAGTACTAGTTTTGCCTGCTGGTTTGAGTTCTTACACAGTTTATTATGATGCTTCTAGAGTTGGTTTGGGAGCAGTATTGATGCAGGACGGTAGGGTGATTGCCTACGTGTCCAGACAGTTGAAGGTGCACGAGAAGAATTATCCAGTGCACGATCTTGAGTTAACTTCCATTGTCCATGCCTTGAAGATTTGGCGGCATTATTTGTATAGAGTGTAGTGTGAGATTTTCACTGATCATCGCAGTTCGCTCCAAATCTGGCGAACTATGTTTTCGGGAAACTGAGCTTCAGAATGTAACTCAATCACATGAACACTAAGGTCCTCATCTTTAGGAACTAGCTGGAACCTCCCAAATTGTCTCAATACTAGATATGGGGCGTACGACTTAATACTACGGAGACCCATCAAGAGGAAATAAAGGCTAGTGATCAGCATATGAATGATCTCATCAATAGGAAGCCAACCTAAAGTCCACTCTATTTGACTCGTAATCAATGAAAAAACACGGGTGATCCAAGCCCGAACCCCTTCTAGTATTACAAAACGTGCCACCCTTGTTTTAAATTGCCTGATGAAGCTGCCCCCAGTAGCGCCATAGTTCATGTATCTAGGGCGGTGGCAAAGGTGTTCTATCATCCACATCTATAGAAATAGGTTGCATCCCTCCAAGAACTTGGTTCTGTCCTTTCAAGATGTTAAGGCTCGGAATATGTTCGATACAATCATGGGTATGAGGGTACTTTTACCTTAAGTAGTGAGAACATGGACAACTCCAGCTAGACATATATCAATGTTTCTATCCTCTCTTAGGAACACCAGGGCGACTAATAATGCCACTATGAAGGTGAATCCCCTGTGTATCTTCTATTTGGCCTGGTTGCCTTTGTTGCCAAGCCCATTTTCTTGGATTTCAAATCACTCTAAGTGCCCATAAACCTGATACAAGATTTTGAAAGAAAAAACCCTCTCTGTAAGGCCCATTGTCTTAATATGCCGACTTATCTTCAGAAGATCTAAAAACCGGCGAGAAATGATGGCCCTTGGGCTATCAAATATTTATGCCTTAAACCGTTAGTTCTTCCAGCATAGCATGCTATTTCTTGAGAAATAGGTGTCCGCTCCAAATCCAAAAAATAGAACACAATATGAGCTGGATCCCATAATGGCACCAATACCCCTATCAAGTCACTTTTGGGGTTGATCTTTAATAGACCGGTGAGTGCTCCCAAACCGGTTGACCTGATCCCGTCGTTCTTTCCCTTTATCCTCCCACCACATGTGGATCGTCAATGGATCTCATCCACAACTCTCAAGGGTAGGGTTTGGAGAGCGCTAATTTTGTAAATTTGAAGGACAAAAACACGGATTTAAAGGTGATACTATTTTGAAAGTAGTTCTAGAAATCATCAATTTTGCAAACCCCAGGTCAAGACAAAAGTTGATACTATCGTAAATACCGCCCTCCACCACTTTAGGAGGAAGATTTTAGGGTTTTTCTTATTGAGTGACGCAAATTTTGAGAAAAAAGGACAGAGCGCGACTATTCTTGCAAAAAACAGCCTTCCGGCGTCCCGAAGGAACATTTCGGGCTATTTGGACCAGAACAGTGTCACATGACTTTATTTAGAATTTTTTACTACATTTCTTATTTTAGTCATGTTTGTAATAGGTGGGGCCGAACCTGGTAAAGGTTGCCTACGTATCTCACATCTGGTGAGAATCAAACCCGCGTAGTTCGATAGGTTTTTTAACAAAAAGGTGAAATGACATTTTTTAAAATTTTGGCTCATTTTGTAACAACCTTTTCAAAAAGTTTTGGCTGAGTTTCGAGATTTTTCAAAAACTGAAATATTACATAAACAGGGTAAATTTTCTTTCACCTACCTCTCTCATGATTTTTCTCAATTTTCTTTCGCTATTATAGAAGTTAGTCGGCATGCAAGCTGAATCAAACAAATGCACAAGTAGCACGTAAGATGAATCAGGATGGTCTTTCAATTTTGGGTAGACATGTCCTAGACGGACCCAACCCCTGTCTTGAATCCCCAAAGTCAAATGCATGTGATGCAAACGAACATACCTACTAGGAATCTGGCATGAGGCTATATTTTTCTAGGGTTAAACCTTAAAAGGTGTGGAGTTATATACCTGGCTTACCCAAGTAGACAACTCGAGCCGGTGGGAAAACGTACCGGGAACCAAAAGGTCATCTGGCCTTGTAAAAAATCTGATCCCCGTTCTAAACTTATGGGTGTGAAACTTCTAATAGAAAAGAGCCGCGCATACATGCGCTACAGAAAGATGTAGAGGCCTAAGAGAGAAGAAGGGTGGCGTAACAATTGTTTATATACATTCCACAAGTATCAAAGCGGCAATTGAGCAGCAATTAAAACATTAGGTCAAACATGTGATATCAGACAACGCACAAAAGTCAAGTATAAAAAGCACTCTATCTAGCTGGTCAAAAACCATTTGATCAAACTCCGGCCACCGTGAAATAATCTGCTAGCAAGACCAATGAATAGCTCACGTTAAGAGAAATCGATTGATGCAGATTTTAAATTGAAAAGGGCCAGAGTTGAGGAAGAAAATGGAAAAGGAAAAATTTATGGTTAGTAGATTCTTAGATCTACTGAGCGTTAAGTTTGAGGGACTTTTAAGAGAAAGGAATTGTAGATTATGAATAAGGGGAGAGAGACGATTGCAGGGTGATATTTTGGGGTGATTTGGATGTAGACCGCCACCGTGAGGTGATTTCTGGTGGCGAAAAGGGGTTTTTGGCGGTGGGAGACGAGAGAGAGAAAGAAGAGAGGGTCACTGGGTAAGGGTCGGGTTGGTTCAGACATATTTAAAGGGGGGGGGGGGGAGGTGTAGAGTTCTTGGTCGCTAGATGTGAGAAGATTAAGGGCTAAGATTAAATTGACTACACTTTGACATGAAGCGTCATCGTTAGGTGTTAAAGAAAGGACTTGACCGGGTAAAGGGGAATTGGGCGGGGCTCGGCGGATTTGGGAAAGCCATGGGCTGCTAAAGGTCTTGGCCCAGCTTGTTTAGAGGCTTAGCAGCTGTTTCCTTTCATTCTCTTAAATTAGTTTCCACTTTAAAAACTTCAATTTAATGTCCAAAACCACGGTTTTCTCCACATAATTTCACCCCAACCTCCATTGTTGAGCCCAAGAGCTTTAGAAAACAATCCTTCAACCAAATTCCTTTAAGAGGTAAGTAATTTCACTCCCTTTTACTAATTAAATTCATGAATTGTCAAGAAAATCCTCTACTTATTCATAGAAAAATCTATGTTTTGGGTAGTAATTGGGATTTTAGAAAAAAATTGGAGAATTATCCATTTAAGGCCATGAATTCTTGGATAAATCATATAATTTTGATCCTTAGGCTTCGGGTAAGTGACTCCTTCAAGAATTTTTGGAATCCGAGCATGTGGGCCCGGGGTTGGATTTTTTTAGAATTCCTCAAAAATGTCGAAATTTGGGTAGACTATACTGATTTCCTACCCTGAGCATGCATTGATGTTATTGAACTATATTTGGCTAGTTGCGAGCCGTCGAGGGTAGATTTCGGAGATTCGGGCGCATCCTTGATCCGAGGGGTGGTTTCGTCGCAAGGTGAGTCTCTTTCCAACCTTGTAAGGGGAAAATGTCCCCATAGGTTCCTTGTTGCTATGTATACACGTTGGGGGGGGGCCGCGTACGTACCAAGTGATGAGAGTCCGTACGAGGCGACTATATTTCTATGTCGGGTAGCTTTAGGACTCACGAGCATGCCACTATGTGCCTTATTTGTACCTTTTATACGGTCACACCAAAAGCAGCTGCACCAACCTTGGATGTTTCTAGTTTTTGGCCCCGTGCGGGGTCCGGGAGGCGCCTTGGCCCACCCGAGCCCCTGACAAATAATACCAACAAGTCCCAAATCCTATGACAGACTCGCTCGAGCTTACGAAACACTCAAAACATCGCTAAAACTCAAAATCACCCTCCAAACCCCTTGAATTCAAACTTAAGAACTTTAAGAATTCTAGATTTTATCCCATTGCGCCGAACGGGTCTATAATACTCGGAATGACCTCAAATTTGACAGATAACTCACATAACATCCTACGAACTTGCCCGTATGATCAAATCGCCAAAAAAACATCATATACATCGAATTAAGCCTCAAAATCCATGAATTCTATCAAATTTCATAAAACATCAAATTTCCCATTTTAAGTCTAAAACACGTCAAATGAAATCCGATTTCAACCAAACTTTACAGAAAGTGCTTAAACCATAAATAAGACTTGTACCGCGCGCCGAAACCAAAATATGGGCCTGATACCATCACTTTCTAATCAGATTTCCTTTCCAATTTCCTTAAATATTTTCAGAAAACAATTTTACTCAAAAATTAATTTCTCGAGCTTGGGACCTCAGAATTCGATTCTGGGCATATTCCTAAGTCCCATATTTTCCGACGGACCCTCCGGGACCGTCAATTCACGGGTCTGGGTCCGTTTACCCAAAATGTTGACTGAAGTCAAATTTATTCATTTTAACATCAAATCTTAGCATTTTCCACTGAATTTCACATTTGAGTTGTCGGGCTACCTCTAGGCGTTCGAACTGATGGTGCTAAAACCGCGGGCTGGTGACATTGCTGCACGACATTTCCCTGATAGTTGGGACAATTCTTCATGATATGGCATAAGTTCCCATACTCGAAGCATCTCATAGATGATAAATCTTGCTGACCCGAAGGAGAATCCTGAATGGCCGGAGGTCGATGAGATCCCTCAAGCATAGCACTCAGATAAGGATCGAAAGATCTTTGATGACTGGAATGACCACTAGGAGAACCCTGAATAGTTGGAGATCGATAGGAGCGCTCTGGCATGGCATTGAACTAGGGCCTAACTAGGACACCTCGGGGAGGTGGTGGTGGTGCTACATATGAAGTCCTGCTGGGCTGACTGCCTCAAAACTGACCCTTGTCCCTAGCTGGAGCACCTCTGAAATCACCTGCAAATCTTGCCCTCTTGTCCTGTTGACCCTGCTCATCATGCTTCCTTCTCCTCATCCGGTATCCCTCGGTCGAGCTATCTCAACTACAAGCTGGTACGGGGTACCACTATCCACCTCTCGAGCCATGGTGGACTTAGTACCTGGATGCAACCCTGCCACAAGCCTCTGAACTCTCTCACCATCGGTGGGTAATATCATAAGAGCATGGCTTGAAAGCTCTGAAAATATGGCTTCATAATCCGTCACAGACATCTGCCCCTTCTCCAAACGCTCAAACTGACCCCTCAGCTCCTCCCTCTCGGAGGGTGGAATATATCTATCCAAGAACCTCTATGTGAACGCTCCCAAGTGATAATAGGAGAATAGGGTGGCCTGCTGAGAATATAAGACTGCCACCACCTGCAATCTCTGCCCTCTAACTGGAATGCAGTGAAATCAACTCTATGGGACGCTAGGATCCCTATGTTGTGTAGTCTATCCCTGCACCTATCAATGAAATCCTGGGCATCCTAACCTCGCTCACCCCCGAAGACGGGAGGGCGTTAGCTGGTCCATCTGTCTAACATCTTATGCCGGTCACCACCCATAACTAGTCGGGGCTCCGGTGCTGTTGCTACAGGCTGGGCATCATCCACGGGCAGTGTACCTGGGGTGGGATGTAATGCTGCTGTCGGACCTGCGGCTTGGACAGTAGGGGTCTGGGCTCCCCCTCCCGCCTGTGAAGTGACAGGGTCTGCTGGAAATAAACCAGCCTGGGACATGGTGTCCATGAATCTCATCATAGGGCCCATGGCTGCCTGGAAGCCCGGCGCTGTCATAAAGTTTATGGGTGCCGGCTCTGCTAGGGGCACCTCATCCTACTCCTCTAGCATAGGGTCCTCTTGTGGCGGGACCGGTATAGCTTTGGGATTCCCTCGTCCCCTATCACGGGCAGGTGCCCTACCCCTGCCCTTACCACGGCCTCGAGCGGCGGGGGCGGCATCTTCTCCCAGATCAGGAACATGAGATGCACGCGTCCTCACCATCTGTGAGAGAATAGAAGAATGAATTTATTAAATCATAGACTGCACGATAGAGTAAGAACAAGTAGAGGTTTCCTAACACCCTGTAGTCTCCTGAAGAAAACTACAGACGTCTTTGTACTGATCCACAAGACTCTACTGGGTTTGCGTGGGACTCGTGAGACTTACGTGAACCTAGTGCTCTGATACCATGTTGTCAACACCCAATTTCCCACACGGGTCGTGATGGCGTCCAATAAAAGGGTTAGGCAAGCCAACATAAATTCTACTAAGTGTTACCCTTCCCATGTGATTCATTAATCCAACTTTTACCAGTCTTAAACATTTATTTACATGATATTAGCATGTGACATGAAAATAAGACATCTGATACTTAAGCCAAAAGATAAGCATATGTATGAAAATACAGCCCAAAACCCAAAATATACGCAAGTGTGTGCCAGGAACTAGTGTCACGAGTATCACGGGAAACTATTAGAATACACCAGAATAACATATATATATATATATATATATATATATTTATATATACAATCCCATAGTCTGAATGAAGTAGACGGGAAAATAACAAAAGGGAAACCCCAGGGTGCTGCCAGAGATTTGCCAGGAAGAGCAGCTCACCGCGAAGTCGACTCAGCCCAGTCAGTATCTAACGTCGGCCTGATAGCCATAGCCTCCTGACCTGTATAGTTAACTACAGAAAAAAAAGGAAAGAAAGTGCAGCTTGAGTACATAACAAACATGTACCCAGTGAGTATCCCGCCCAAACTCGAAGGAGTGGTGACGAGCGGTCGACTAGATACTCACTAAGTTCCAGCAATATAATTTATATGATGAAATATGGCTAAACAATAGGCATGGAAAAACAATGAGCCACAAGTATGTTACAAATAACGAAAACCAGATAACAACTGAAAAGGGACAACAAGGTACCAAAACCTTCTCTTAACAAATACCTGACACCCATTTTTATATTAAGTGACTCAAAAGTGAACATACACATACTAGGACAAGAAAACCGGCCGGAGTCATCAAGGTGGTCACAAGGACTGGGGTCATAAAGCTATCCCATGATTGCGAATCATACCTGCGACTAGAGTGCTGACTCGATACAATAATAAGCTATCCCACGATCACGCATCATCCTTGCGACTCGTATGCTGACTCGATAATAATTATAAGTTATCCCGCGATCGCTCATCATCCCTGCGACTCGTGTGCTGACTCGATAATAATAATAATAAGTTATCCCACGGTCGCGCATCATCCCTGCGACTCGTGTGCTAACTCGAGAATAATATAATAATAATAATAATAATAAAGTAATAATAATAATAATAATAACCTATCGCACGGTCGCGCATCATCCTTGTGACTCGTGTGCTGACTCGATATCAAGCGTATATATATAAGTACATGTGTGTACAAAATCAACAGTGAACTCAACAGGACTGTGACAATACCACAAATAGCGAACTGGGATCCTAATAAAAACGTTTCATGTTTCATGTTTCCATAACAATTCAACAATAATTTCAACTCTTATCACATAAAAGGTACAAATAAGGCACATAGTGACATGGTCGTGAGTCCTAAAGCTACCCGACATAGCAATATAGTCGCCACTTACGGAGTTTCGTCACTTGGTACATACGCTTCCCCCACAACATGTATACATAGCAACAAGGAACCTATGAGGACATTTCCCCCTTACAAGGTTGGAAAGGAGACTTACCTCGCGACGAAACCACCCCTCGGATCAAGGATGCGCCCGAAAGTCTGAAATCTAACCTCGACGGCTCGCAACTATCCAAATATAGTTCAATAACATCAATGCATGCTCAGAGTAGGAAAAATCATTATAGTCTACCCAAATTTCGACATTCTTGAGGAATTCTAAAAAAAATCCAACCCTGGTCCCACATGCTCGCATTCCAAAAATTGTCGAAGAGGTCTCTCACCCAAAGACTAAGGATCAAAATTATATGATTTATATAATAATTCATGGCCTTAAATGGATAATTCTCCAACTTTTTTCTAAAATCTCAATTACTACCTAAAACATAGATTTTTCTAGGAATTAGTAGAGGATTTTCTTGACAATTCATGAATTTAATTAGTAAAAGGGAGTGAAATTACTTACCTCTTGAAGGAATTTTGTTGAAGGACTGTTTTCTCAAGCTTTTGGGCTCAACAATGGAGGTTGGGGGTGAAATTATGTGGAGAAACCTGTGTTTTTGGACATTAAATAGGTCTGTCTTACAGGGATCTTCGTACCTGTGACTTTGGGACCGCAGGTGCGGTCCCGCACCTGCGAAGAAAATGGCCGCACCTGCGGAGGTTAGGCCTGGAAGCTGGGGTCGCAACTGTGAGGGAAAGTTCGCACCAGCGGACGTGCATCTCGAAGAATTTCCGCACTAGCGGACTCGCACCGGCGGGCACAAGTTCGCACCTGCGGAAGCAGAGGGGTCCATGGTTTTTTTCCACACCTGCGTGAAGGGGGCCGCAGGGGCGGTTTCTCACTTACGACTGGGCGACCGCAGGTGCGGTTACACCAGAAGCATCTGCACCAGCCTTGGATTTTGCTGGTTTTTGGCCCCTGGGGAGCCGGGAGGCCCCTAACCCCACCCGAGCCCCTGAAAAATTATACCAACAAGTCCCAAATCCTATGACGGTCTCGCTCGAGCTTAAGAAACAGTCAAAACATTGCTAAAACTCAAAATCACCCTCCAAACCTCTTGAATTCAAACTTATGAATTTTAAGAATTCTAGATTTCATCCCCTTGCGTCGAACGGGTCTATACTACTCGGAATGACCTCAAATTTCACAGATAACTCACACAACATCCTACAAACTTGCCCATGCGATCAAATTGCCAGAACAACATCATATACATCGAATTAAGCCTCAAGACCCATGAATTCTATCAAATTTCCCATTTTAAGTCCGAAACACGTCAAACGAAATCCGATTTCAACCAAACATTACACAAAGTGCTTAAACCATAAATAAGACCTGAACCGGGCGCCGGAACCAAAATACGGGGCCGATACCATCACTTTCTAATCAGATTTCCTTTTCAATTTCCTTAAATATTTTCAGAGAACAATGTTACTCAAAAATTCATTTCTCGGGCTTGGGACCTCAGAATTCGATTCCGGGCATACGCCCAAGTCCCATATTTTCCTACGGAGCCTCCGGGACCATCAAATCACGGGTCCGGGTCTGTTTACCCAGAATGTTGACCGAAGTCATTTATTCATTTTAATATCAAATCTTAGAATTTTCCACTGAATTTCACATTTAAGTTGTCCGGCTACACGCTCAGACTGCACACGTAAATCGATGCAACTATAAATGAGGCTTTCAAGGCCTCGAGGGTAAGGAATGGGCAATAAAATAGGTGATGACCCCTTGGGTCGTCACATTCTCCACCTCCGAAACAACCGTTCGTCCTCGAACGGGCAGAAGAAGGAAGTACCTGAGTCGGGAAATAAATGAGGGTAATGGCTCCGCATATCACACTCGGACTCCCAGGTCGATGCCTCTAGAGGCTGACCTCTCCACTAAATACGAACAGAAGGGAAACTCTTGGATCTCAACTGAAGAATCTGCCAGTCTAGAATAGCTACCGTCTCCTCCTCATAAGATAAGTCCTTGTCCAACTGGACAGTGCTGAAATCTAACACGTCGGCTAGATCGCCGTGATACCTCCGAAGCATGGACACATGAAAAATAGGATACACAGCTGGTAACCTAGGCGGCAAAGAAAGTATATAAGCCACATCTCCCACTCGATCAAGAATCTCAAGCGGGCTAATGAATCTAGGGCTAAGCTTTTCCTTCTTCCCAAATCTCATCACGCCTTTCATAGGAGACACTCGGAGAAATACTCGCTCAGAAACCATGAAATCCACATCTCGAACCTTACGATATGCATAACTCTTTTGCCTGGACTGAGTTGTATGAAGCCTATCCTGAATGATCCTGACCTTGTCCAAGGCCTCCTGAACCAAATCTGTACCCAACAACCGAGCCTCTCCTAGATCAAACCACCTAACCGGAGAGCGACACCTTTTACCATATAAGTCCTCAAAATGGTGCCATCTCAATACTAGACTGATAACTATTATTGTAACGAAACTCGGCCAAAGGCAGGAAGTCCCACTGCCCCCCGAAATCTATCACACATGCCCTAAGCATGTCCTCAAATATCTGAACTGTACGCTCTGACTGACCATTAGTATGTGGATGAAATGCTGTGCTGAGGTCTATATGGGTGCCCATCTCACTATGGAATTCTCTCTAGAAGCGCGAGGTGAACTGAGGGCCTCGATTTGATATGATGGACACCGGCACACCATGCAACCGGACTATCTCTCGAATGTAGATCTGGGCCAACCTCTCAGATGAATATGTAGTAGCCACTGGAATGAATTGCACCGGTTTGGTCAATCTATCCTAAATGACCCAAAACGCGTCAACTTTCCGCGAAGTCCGAGTCAATCCAACCACAAAGTCCATAGCAATGCACTCCCATTTCCACTAAGGAATGGGCATCTGCTAAAGTAGGCCTTCTGGCCTTTGGTGCTCATACTTAACCTGCTAGCAATTGAGGCACCTGGTCACATACTCCACAATATCCTTCTTCATTCGCCTCCACCAGAAATGATGCTTCCAATCACGATACATCTTCGTAGCACCAGAGTGAATAGAATATCGAGAACTCTGCGACTCCTCTAGAATCCTCTCCCTCAGGCTATCAACATTAGGAACACATAAGCGGCCCTGAAGTCTCAGAACACCATCCTCGGAAATAGTAACCTCCTTGGCCCTACCCTGAACCACTGTCTCCCGAAGCTCTGCCAAGCATGGATCATAGAATTGTCCGGCCTTAATTTCTCCCAATAACGAAGACTAAGAAACCATGTAAGCCAAAACTCTACGAGGCTCTGAAAGATCTAATCTCACCAAGCGATTGGCCAAGGACTGAATGTCCAAGTCTAGAGGTCTCTCCTCCGCTGCAATATAAGCCAAGCTACCCATACTCTCAGCCTTCCGGCTAAAAGCATCTGCAACCACATTAGCCTTGCCCGGGCGATAAAGAATGGTAATATCATAATCCTTCAACAACTCAAGCCATCTGCGGTGCCTCAAATTAAGATTTTTCTGTTCAAATATGTGCTGCAAGCTGCGGTGGTCGGTATAGACCTCACAAGACACCCCATACAAATAGTGCCTCCAGATCATAAGAGCATGAACAATCGTCGTCAACTCCAAATCGTGCACATGGTAATTCTTCTCATGAATCACCAGCTGGTGTGAAGCATAAGAAATAACTCTCCCCTCATGCATCAACACACACCCCAAGCCAACACGCGAAGCATCACAATACATCGTGTACCTTCTAGAACCGGATGGCAATACTAGAACTAGCGCTGAGGTCAATGCTGTCTTGAGCTTCTGAAAGCTCGCCTCACAATTGTTAGACCATCAAAGCGGGCATTATTTTGAGTCAATCTAGTCAATGGAGCTGCAATAGAAGAGGAACCCTCCAAAAAACGGCGGTAATAACCTGCTAGGTCCAAAAAGCTCCTGATCTCAGTAGCTGAAGTAGGACGCGACCAACTGTGAACTGCCTCGATCTTTTGAGGATCATCCTTGATACTCTCTCCAGATACCACATGCCCCAAAAATGCCACGGAATCCAACCAAAACTCACACTTGGAGAACTTGGCATATAGCTTCTGCTCTCGCAAGGTCTGGAGCACAACTCCCAAATGGTGCTCGTGCTCCCCCAGGCTACGGGAGTAAATCAAAATGTCATCAATGAAGACAATGAAGAAGGAATCAATATACGGCCTGAACACCCTATTCATCAAGTTCATGAAGGCTGCTGGGGCGTTAGTCAAGCCAAAGGACATCACCATGAACTCATAATGGCCATATCTCGTACAAAAAGCAGTCTACGGAACATCTGAAGCCCGAATCTTCAACTGATGATACCCTGATCTCAAGTCAATCTTAGAAAACACACGAGCACCCTGCAACTGGTCAAAAAAATCATCAATGTGCGGCAAGGGATACTTGTTCTTAAAGGTAACCTTGTTCAACTGGAGGTAATCAATACACATCCGCGTAGACCCATCCGTCTTCTTCACAAATAGAATTAGAGCACCACACGGCGACACACTCGGTCTGATGAACCCCTTATCTAAAAACTCCTGAAGCTGCTCCTTCAGCTCTTTCGGAGCCATACGATACGGAGGAATAAATACAGGCTGAGTATCTGGGGCTAAATTGCAAAAATCAATAACACGGTCCGGAGGCATGCCCGGAAGATCCGAAGGAAATACATTAGCATACTCTCGGACAACTGGCATGAAATCAATCATCGGAGACTCGGCGGTGGTGTCCCCCACATAAGCCAAATAAGCTAGAAAACCCTTCTCGACTATATGTCGAGCCTTCAATAATGAAATAACCCGGCTGGATGCTCTAACTGAAGAACCCCTCAACTCCAGCCTAGGAGACTCAGGCATGTCTAAAGTAACTGTCTTGGCATGGAAATCGAGCACGAAATAATAAGGAGATAGCCAATCCATCCCCAAAATAACCTTAAAATCAACCATGTCGAGCAATAAAAGGTCGGATCTGGTCTCAAAATTACAGAAGGTGATCACACAAGACCAATACACACGATCTAACACCACAGAGTCGCCCACATGAGTGGACACATATATAGGAGATCCCAAAGACTCTCAAGAGACATCCAGAAAAGGAGCAAATAAGGCTGAAACATATGAATAAGTGGATCCTGGGTCAAACAATACTGAAGCCTCTCTACCACATGCTGAGATAATACCTGTGATCACGGTGTCTGAGGCTACTCCATCTGATCTGGCCGGAAAGGCATTAAACCTGGCTGGAGCACCTGAAGGCTGAGCTCCCCCTTTAGGACGACCTCTGCCAACCTGACCCCCACCTCTAGGCGGTCGAATTGCTGGTGTAGAAAACGCGGGCTGGCGACACTGTTGCACAGCCTTGCCCCGATAGTTGGGACAATTCTTCCTGATATGGCCTAAGTTCCCCCACTCTAAGCATCTCATAGATGATAAATCCTGCTGACCCGAAGAAGAATCCTGAATGGCCGGAGGGCGATGACAGCACTCAATCATAGCACTGAGATAAGGATCGAAAGATCTATGATGTCTAGAATGACAACTAGGAGAACCCTGAATAGCTGGAGGTCAATAGGAGCGCTCAGGCATGGCACTGAACTGGGGCCTAACTAGGACACCTCGGGGAGGTGGTGGTGGTGCTACATATGAAGGCCTACTGGGCCGACTGCCTCCAAACTGGCCCTTTCCCCTAGCTAGAGCACCTCTGAAATCACCTGCAAATCTGGCCCTCTTGTCCTGCTGACCCTGCTCACTGCTCCTCATCCGGTATCCCTCAATCCGTCGAGCTATCTCAACTACAAGCTAGTACAGGGTACCCATCTCCACCTCTCGAGCCATGGTGAACCTAATACCTGGATGCAACCCTGCCACAAACCTCCGAACTCTCTGAACATCGGTGGGTAATATCATAAGAGCATGGCGTGATAGCTCTGAAAATCTAGCCTCATAATCCATCACAGACAACTACCCCTGCTCCAACCGCTCAAACTGACACCTCAGCTCCTCCCTGTCAGAGGGTGGAATATATCTATCCAAGAAGTTCTGCGTGAACTACTCCCAAGTGATAGTAGGAGAATATGCCGGCCTGTAGTGAATATAAGACTGCCACCACCTGCGAGCTCTGCCCTCTAACTGGAATGCAGTGAAATACACTCCATAGGACGCTAGGATCCCCATGTTGTGTAGTCAATCCCTACACCTATCAATGAAATCCTGGGCATCCTCACCTCGTTCACCCCCGAAGACTGGAGGGCATAAGCGGGTCCATATGTCTAACATCTTATGCTGGTCACCACCCACAACTGGTCTAGGCTCCGGTGCTGCTGCTACAGGCTGGCATCATCCACGGGCAATGCACATGGGGTGGGATGTAATGCTG
Source organism: Nicotiana paniculata (assembly GCA_005239505.1). NCBI lineage: Eukaryota > Viridiplantae > Streptophyta > Magnoliopsida > Solanales > Solanaceae > Nicotiana > Nicotiana paniculata. Next base: position 218,155 of record ML305917.1, on the reverse strand, counting down.
CTGTCAGACATGTGGCTTGGACAATAAGGGTCTGGGCTCCCCCTCCCGCCTGTGAAGTGACAGCGTCTGCTAGAAATAAACCAGCCTAGAACATGGTGTCCATGAATCTCATCATACGGCCCATGGCTTCTTGGAAGCCCGGCGCCGTAATAAAGTCTACGGGAGCCGGATCTGCTGGGGGCACCTCATCATGCTAATCTAATAGGTTCCTCTAGTTGCGAGACCGGTATAGCTCTGGACGCCCTCGTCCCCTACCACGGGCAGGTGCCCTACCCCTGCCCTTACCACGGCCTCGAGCGGCAGGGGCGGCATCCTCTCCCGGATCAGGAACATGAGATGCACGCGTCCTCACCATCTGTGAGATCATAGAAAAATAAATTTAGTAAATCATAGAATGCACGATAGAGTAAGAACAAGTAGAGGTTTCCTAACACCCCGTAGCCTCCTGAACATAAGTACAGACATCTCCGTACCGATCCTCAAGACTCTACTGGGTTTGCCCGGGACTCTTGAGACTTACATGAACCTAGTGCTCTGATACCACGTTATCATGACCCAATTTACCACTCACGTCGTGATGGCGCCCAACAATAGGGTTAGGCAAGCCAACATAAATTCTACTAAGTGTTACCCTTCCCATGTGATTAATTAATCCAACTTTTACCAGTTTTAAACATTTAGTTACATGATATTAGCATGTGACATGAAAATAAAACATATGATACATGAGCCAAGAGATAAGCATATGTATGAAAATACAGCCCTAAACCCAAAATATGCGCAAGTGCGTGCCAGGAACTAGTGGCACGAGTATCACGGGCAACTATCAGAATACACCAGAATAATATATATATATATATATATATATATATATATATATTTATACAATCCCATAGTTTGAATGAAGTAGATGGCAAATAAACAAAAGGGAAACTCCAGGGTGCTTCCAGAGATTTGCCAGGAAGAGCAGCTCACCGCGAAGTCGACTCAGCACAGTCAGTATCTAACGCCGGCTTGATAGTCAGACGTACCAACCTCCTGACCTATACAGTTATGTACAGAAAAAAGGAAAGAAAGTGCAACATGAGTACATAACAAATATGTACCCAGTGAGTATCCCACCTAAACTCGAAGGAGTAGTGACGAGCAGTCGACTAGATACTCACTAAGGTCCAACAATATAATTTATATGACGAAATATGGCTAAACAGTAGGCATGGAAAAACAGTTAGCAACAAGTATGTAGGAAATAACGAAAACCAGATAACAACTAAAAAGGGACAACAAGGTATAAAAAACCTTCTCTTAACAAATGTCTGGCACCCACTTTTACATTAAGTGACTCAAACTCAAGGGAACATACACATACCAGCACAAGACAAGCGACCGGAGTCATAAAGGTGGTCATAAGTACTGGGGTCATAAAGCTATCCCACAATTGCGAATCATATCTGCGACTCGCATGCTGACTCGATACAATAATAAGCTATCCCATGATCACGCATCATCCCTGCGACTCGTGTGCTGACTCGATACTAATAATAAGTTATCCCGCAATCGCGCATCATCCCTGCTACTCGTGTGCTGACTCGATAATAATAATAATAATAAGCTATCCCATGGTCGCGCATCATCCCTGCGACTCGTGTGCTAACTCAATAATAATAATAATAATAATAATAATAATAATAATAATAATAATAATAATAATAATAATAATAATAATAATAATAATAAAAATAATAATAATAATAGTAATAATAATAATAATAGTAATAATAGTAATAATAATAATAATAATAGTAATAGTAATAATAATAATAATAATAATAATAGTAGACTTTCTATACGTTTTCTTAACTTCGCGATATTTCCTTTTATCGTAACGATATTCTTGAGTCCTATATTTAGGTCTCCTTTTTCCTATAAGGTTTATCAGAGGTCTGTTTCTTCTGGGGAGAAGAGGGTCCGGATATCCCGAATTGAGTACAAAAGTCTCTTAACTGAGTTAATAATAATAATAATAATAATAATAATAGTAATAATAATAATAATAGTAATAGTAAAAAAAAAATAAAAATTATAATAATAATAATAATAATAATAAGCTATCCCACGGTCGCGCATCATCGTTATGACTCATGTGCTGACTCGATATCAAGTGTGTATATATATAAGTACATGTGTGTACCGAATCAACAGTGAACTCAACAGGGCTGTGACAATACCACAAATAGCCAACTGGGATCCAAATAAAAAATTTTCATGTTTCCATAACTATTCAACAATAATTTCAACTCTTATCACATAAAAGGTACAAATAAGGCACATAGTGGCATGCTCGTGAGCCCTAAAGCTACCCGACATAGCAATATAGTCGGCACGTACGGACTCTCGTCACGTGGTACGTACGCGCCCCCCACAACATGTATACGTAGCAACAAGGAACCTATGAGGACATTTCCCTCTTACAAAGTTGGAAAGGAGACTCACCTCGCGACGAAACCACCCCTCGTATGAAGGATGCGCCCAAATCTCCGAAATCTACCCTCGATGGCTCGCAACTAGCCATATATAGTTCAATAACATCAATGCATGCTCAAAGAAGGGAAATCATTCTAGTCTACCCAAATTTTGACATTCTTGAGGAATTCTAAAAAAATCCAACCCCGGGCCCACATGCTCGGATTACGAAAATTGTCGAAGGGGTCTCTCACCTGAAGCCTAAGGATCAAAATTATATGACTTATACAAGAATTCATGGCCTTAAATGGATAATTCTCCAATTTTTTTCTAAAATTCCAATTACTACCCAAAACATAGATTTTTCTAGGAATTAGTAGAGGATTTTCTTGACAATTCATGAATTTAATTAGTAAAAGGAAGTGAAATTAATTACCTCTTTAAGGAATTTGGTTGAAGGACTGTTTTCTCAAGCTCTTGGGCTCATCAATGGAGGTTCGGGGTGAAATTATATGGAGAAACCAGTGTTTTTGGACATTAAAAAGGTATGTCTTACAGGGATATTCGCACCTGCGACTTTGGGACCGCAAGTGCGGTCCCGCACTTGCGAAGAAAATGGCCGCACCTGCGGAGGTTAGGTCTGGAAGCTGGGGTCGCACCTCCAAGGGAAAGTTCGCAACATCGGACCCGCACCTGGGAAGGATTTCCGCACCAGCGGGCACAAGTTCGCACATGTGCAAGCAGAGAGGTCCATGGGTTTTTTCCGCACCAGAGTGAAGGGGGGCAAGGGTGGTCTCGCACCTGCGACTGGGCGACCGCAGGTGCGTTCACACTAGAAGCAGCTGCACCAGCCTTGGATTTTGTTTCTTTTTGGCCACGTGCGGGGTCCAGGAGGCCCCTTGGCCTACCCGAGCCCCTGACAAATTATACCAACAAGTCCCAAATCCTATGATGGACTCGCTCGAGCTTATGGAACACTCAAAACATCGCTAAAACTCCAAATCACCCTCCAAACCCCTTGAATTCAAACTTAAGAACTTTAAGAATTCTATATTTCATCCCATTGCGCCGACCGGGTCTATACTACTAGGAATGACCTCACATTTCACAGATAACTCACACAACATCCTACGAACTTGCCCGTGCGATCAAATCTCTAAAACAACATCATATACATCGAATTAAGCCTCAAAATCCATGAACTCTATCAAATTTCATAAAACATCAAATTTCCCATTTTATGTCCGAAACACGTCAAATGAAATCCGGTTTCAACAAACTTTACAGAAAGTGCTTAAACCATAAATAAGACCTGTACCGGGCGCCGGAACCAAAATACGGGCCCGATACCATCACTTTCTAATCTAATTTCCCTTTCAATTTCCTTAAATATTTTCAGAAAATAATTTTACTCAAAAATTTATTTCTCGAGCTTGGGACCTCGGAATTCGATTCCGGGCATACGCCCAAGTCCCATATTTTCCTACGAACCCTCCGGGACCGTTAAATCACGGGTCCGGGGGCGATTACCCGAAATTTTGACCGAATTCAAATTTATTCATTTTAATATCAAATCATAGCATTTTTCACACAATTTCACATTTAGGCTGTCCGGCTACGCGCTCAGACTACGCATGCAAATCGAGGCAACTACAAATGAGGTTTTCAAGGCCTTGAGAGTACGAAATGGATAATAAAATAGGTAATGTCCCCTTTGGGTCGTCACATGGAGTATCATTTGAGTTGGTTGAGGTAAGTATCTTACCTAAAGTTGGTTGAGGCTGTAACGATCTGGCCGATCCTTTTGACTATTTTTGACTCGTTCCCCTATTTATTGCCTCTTCTATGTTATATTGTGGTTATGTGACTTGCCAGGGTGGTTGGTTTGGTTTCGGGTGAGTTTCGGAGTGAGTTGGGGCACATAGTCCCAAAGTTAGAAGCTTAAGTTGTAAAAGTTGACTAGAGTTTGACTTTTATGTAGATAACTCCATAATGGAGTTTTGATTATTCTGATAGCTTCATATGGTGATTATGGACTCAGGGGTATGTCCTAATATTGATTTGGATCTCAGTAGGTCATTTTAGCTTGGATTGGTGAAAATTGGAAAGTTGTAGGTTTGGAAGGTTGAGAAGTTTGATCAAGAGTTAACCATATTAATATTTTGTTCAGATTTTGATTTCACAAGTTGGAATCGGTATGTTGTGTCATTTATGACTTGTGTACAAAATTTGAGGAGATTTGGAGTTGGTTTGGTATGTTTTGCCTTTAGTTTTAGAAGTTAGAAATTCATAAGTTCATTAGGCTTGAATCGATGTGCGATTTGTGGTATTGGTGTTGTTTGAGTTTATTTGAAGCTTCGTGCTAGTTCATATCATATTTTAGGACTTGTTGGTATGTTGGGAGGGGGTCTTGAAGGCCCCAGATGTGTTTCATATAGAGTTTGAACAATTTGTTCTTGAATTGAGATTGCTGGTTATCAGTGTTCTGATTTCCTTCATTGTGTTCACGAAGATTCACCAGCGATCACATAGAGTCTTTGTTGGCCGATGGGAATTTTCTCATCGTGATTGCATAAAAGAGGACGTGTTTGCGGAAAGTGGGAATGTTGTGCACAACAAACACAGTTAAGGAATCATGATCGTGTATAAGGAAGGAGAGGTTGTGGGAAGGCACGCGTTGTTCGTCGCATTCACGTGGCATTGAGTGTTATCACATGGACTAAAGGTCACTGGTCAACGCGTTCGCGATTGGATACTTGCGATCGCGTGTGAGGATTTTTTTAGCTGGAGTAGTTGTTCTCCGCGATCGCATTTGTTTTTCCATGGTCGTGTAAGGTAATAACTGGGCAGCAAATATTTAATTTCCAAATCAAGGGTTTTGTTCTATTTTTCATCTTTTGAGTTAGAGACCTGGGTTTTGGGCGGTTTCAGAAGAGATTTTCAAGTATTTTATTGGGGTAAGTTATTTTGACTCGGATTTGGTTATATTACATGAATCCATCATTGTTTTTACCATTTAATTGGTGTTTTAAGTTGGAAAAATTGGGGGAAATTTGTGAAAACGTCATAAACTATATTTTGAAGATTTGAAGGTCGGTTTGCTGTCAAAATTGAATAATTTTAGTATGGTTGGACTCATTATAGAAGGGGTGTTCGGAATTTGTATGTTTGGTTTGGTTACGAGATGCGGGCCAGGGGTTAACTTTTTTATTTTCTTTAAAGATTGCAAGATTCTTATCCGGAATAGTGTCCTATGGTATAAAATTATTTTAGCTTGATTCGAGCCGTTCCGAGTCGGATATTCGCGGAAAAGGCTTACTAGTGGATTGAGTTAGTTTGTTTGAGGTAAGTATATTGCCTAACATTGTATATGGTAATTACCCCTTAGTATTGGAGTTGTTTTCTTTCATTTGTGGTACGTGAAAGCCGTGTACACAGGGTGACGAGTGGGTATACGGGTATATGTTGTAATTGACCTGTTTAAGCTATGTAGATTCTTTTCATGACCTTAATCGAATTGTCATAACATGCTATATCCGTCATCGTTAATATATACATACATGCTTTTTTTTGACATTATTAATAATTGTCCCATCTCTTACTTGTTATTTTCCCTCACATGCATAGTCATTGCCTTGTTAATTATTCAACTGTTGAGTTCCTTACTTGAAGTTGTTATTTCTTGGAATATCTTATTGTTGAAGTGTTGGTGTTGAAGTTGTAAAAGTCGTGCTCACATTGAGGCAAAGGTGTAAATTATTGAAATACCATTCTTGTTAAGTTGTTCACTTTCGATTGCTATTGACACTCTTGTACATGTTGTAGTTGATCCATGGGCTATTTGTTGAGGAAACATTGATAATGTTGATCCTTTGGGCAAGTTGCGGTAATTGAGCACTTGAGGTGCGAGATGTGATAGTTATACGCATGTGGTGGTATAAGGATAGGGGTTGATATGCATGCAGGATATAAGGTGGGATTGATATGCATGTTGCTAGTAGGGGAACTACTTGAAGCCAGGCAGTGTGATAAGGTACGCTAAAACGCAAGTAGCTATTTCTGGAAAAAACGATTTACAAAACATAAAGTAAGGCTCCTATGGTGATATACGCAAAGATTGTGATTGTGAAATGAGATTTGCGAGGTTGTACCTCGGCAATGATTCTTGTTATTTTCTCTCATTTACCTCACTCGTATTTGTCCGCATTGTTTCATTTATGTCCTTATAATGTGTTCCTTCCTTGTTGCATTTATTACTTTAAATTCAATTGTAGTCTATCTTGTTGTATTTATTTATTGCCTTATCATCCTCATGTACATTCTTGGATTGTATTATACTTGTTTAATTTATTTTTCTTATCCTAGTAGGTGTCTTAACCCGACCTTGTCACTATTCTGCCTAGGTTAGGTTTGATACTTACTGGGTACCATTGTGGTGTACTCATACTACGTTTCTGCACATCTTTTTATGTAGATCCAGGTACCTCATACCATGCTAGGAACCAGTGAGAGAGCTTCAAAATTGGAGACTTCAATGTATAGGGATGTTTATTTAGATAGTGATGTATTAGGGATGTTTCAGTATACTCATGTAGAGCTTATGGTTGTATTGTGCAGTTATTGTTAGCTATATTGTGGAGTTCTTTTATGATAGCTGATTGGTTTAAATTTGAAGTTCTATATTTATTTATGTTATTTCTTCATGTATGTTAGGCTTACCTAGTCTTAGAGACTAGGTTCCATCACGACATCCTACGATGGGAGATTGGGGCCATGAAAAGTTGGTATCAAAGATCTAGGTTCCTAGGTGTTACGAGTCTTAAAAAGGTTTAGTAAAGTCTTGTGGATCGATACAAAGACGTATGTACTTATCCTTGAGAGGCAATGGAATAGTTAGGAAACTTCACTTATTTGATTTCTTATTGTGCGAATTTGTTGGCTTCGAAATTATGAATCTTTGTATTTTTATTCTCTCACAGATGGTGAGGACACGCACCGCAAGATCCGAGGATCAGACATCTGCGCCCCTCGCTAAGCAGCGAGGCACCAGGGTCGGGGCAGAGGCCGAGGAGGGGCACGTGGTGCATCCAGAGAACCTGCCCGAGCTGCGACAGAGGAGCCGCCAGTAGCTCTAGTTGGGGTAGGGCACTTGTGGCGCCTGTTTCCACCCCTGCACTTCAGGAGATCCTCGCACATTTATTGAGCATGTTTGGTACTCTAGCTCAGACTGGGGGTGAAGATCAGACTCCCGCAGCTAGTACCTCAGAGCAGCGGGTCCATGTTGATCAGGTCCTAAAGGTTATACCTGTGCATCCTATTTTTCCGGTCTAGCCGGAGGTTAGGGCAGCAACATTTGAGGAGGAGTAGCTTAGACTTGAGAGGTACAATAAGTACCATTGTCTTTCTTTCAGCGGCCTAGCTACAGAAGATGCATAGGGTTTTCTAGAGAAATATCATCGTATTCTCCGCACTTGGGTATTGTGTAGACGAGTGGGGTTGATTTTACTACATTCCAGCTGTCAGGAGCAATGTATTAGTGTTGGTGGTCTTACGAGGAGGGTAGCCCGACCGATGCAACTTCACTCACATGGGCTCAAATTTCAGATATGTTGTTGAGGGAGTTTTTTTCCCAGAGCCTTCGGGATGCATGGCACATGGAGTTTGAGAAGTCGCACTAGGGTACTATGACAGTATCAGAGTATGCTGTCAGATTCATTTAGTTGTCTATACATGCATCAACCTTGGTTTCAACAGTCAGAGAGCGAGTCTATCGATTCATCGAGGGGCTCAACTATATTATTAGAATCAGCATGGATCAAGAGATGGAGTCAGATACCCCATATCAGTATGTGGTATAGATCACACGGAAGTTGGAGGATATGTAGGGCCATGAGAGAGAGGACATGGAGGCCAAGATGCCTCGATATTCTGGTAGATATAGTGGTTCCCATGCCCCGGTTGTAGCACGCTATGGAAGGGGATATGCGATCCATCCATTTTATTCAGCACTTCTAGTTTCTAGTAGTACTCCGGCTACTTCCAGGTCTCAGGTTGCCCATTATGCACCGCCATTGTCTAGTGCACCTCTTGCGCGAGTTGCTTTCAACGGTCAGTCCAGCCGACCAGGTCCGAGCCAGTTCTAATAGCCACACCCATTGAGAGCTTACTTTGAATGTGGTGATACTCTTCATATAGTGAGGGACTGCCCCAAACTCAAGAGGGGTTCACCTCCACCATCTACTTTGACTCCACGTATTCCATCGGGTCCACATACTTCTCTAGTCGTGATTGCTGCTCCAGTTGACGCTCCACCTGCACAACCAGCTAAGGTTGGAGGTAAGGCGGGTAAGGGTTGCCCTATAGGGGGAGCCCTGGCCAGATGTTATGCGTTTCCGGATAAGACTGAAGCAGTTGAGTCAGACGCAGTTGTGACAAGTATTGTTTCGGTTTGTCATAGAGATGCATCAATTTTATTTGATCCAGGCTCCACTTACTCCTATGTATCATCTTACTTTGCTATATATTTGGGTATATCTTGTGATTCTTTGAGTTCTCATGTATATGTATCCACTTTTGTGGGGGCTTCTATTATTATAGACCGTATGTATGGTCGTGTTTAGTTATTATAGGTGGTTTTGAGACTAGATTTGATCTATTTTTGCTCAGTATATTAGACTTTGATGTTATCTTGGGCATGGACTGGTTGTCTCCCTACCATGTTATTCTGGATTATCAAATGTAATGACCCTGCCGGTCATTCTGTGAGATTAGCCCCATTTTCCCCGTTTCTGCTTTATCATATGTTGCTTAGCCTATTTATGTTGTGTTGGGTTGGTTGGTTCGGGTTCGGAGTGGTCATGGTGAAAACAGAGACACTAAGTCTCTTAATTGGCTTAATAGTTGGAAAAAGCCAACTTGGAGTCAACTTATTGGTAAACGACCTCGGAATGTTGATTTTATGGCTCCAATGGCTTCGTTACTGATTTGGGACTTTGGAGTGTGTTCGGAATGAAGTTTTGATGCTCGATGTAGAATGAGGCTTGAATTGGAAAAAGTTAGTTTTTGGCGATTTTCGGTGGGCAGATGAAAATAGGCTATCGGGGTCGGAATGGAATTCCGAAAGTTGGAACAGGTTCGCTATGTCATTTTGGATATGTGTGCAAATTTCAGGTCAATCGGATGTGTTTTTCATTGTTTGAGCATCCTTGGTGAAATTTAGAAGTTTCAAAGTTCATAGGCTTGAATTTGATGTGATTTTGTTGTTTTCGCGTTATTTTTGGTGTTTCGAAGACTCAACTAAGTTGTAATGAGGTTATGGGATGTAATGGTTTGTTCGGTTGGGGTCCCGAGGGGCTCTAGATTTATTTCGGATGGTTAACAGAGGTTTGGACTTAGGAATTTGCAGCAAAGCTGCTGCTGGTGCCATTTTACTGGTGTGACCGCACCTGCAGATGAGGAACCGCAGGTGCTGGCCCATACAAGCGGAAAGGAATCACAGATGCAGAATTTTGACAAATTAGTGAGGGACCACAGATGTGCACGTAGGACTGCACCTGCTGAGTCGCAGGTGCGGAAATGCAGTCGCAGGTCCAGAAGTCCGGATTTAAGTCATTTTTTGTAGGTGCACACCTGGGACCACTGGTACGGGTTCGTAGGTGAGGAAATATCTTCTGCAGCTTCAGGTTAACTGGGCAGGAAGTATAAATATGTGCCTCCGCAAATTTTTGGCATTTTCTTCATTTTTGCATGCGGGTTGAGTCATTTTGAGAGAAATTTAGAGAAGGATTTGGAGGGTCTTCGGTGGAGGTAAGTTTCTCGGACTATAAACTCGATTTTGTGTTATAATGTGACAGATTAGGCTTGGATTTAGAAGATTAAATGGCGTAAATTGGGGGTTTAGGACTTGGGAAATTGAGACTTATAATTAAGGAATTTAGGGGTTATTTGTGGTCGGATTTTGATGCATTTTATATGTTTAGACTCGGGAAAGGATGAAGATTCTTGTGATGCGATTTTTATCGAATTCCGAGACGTGGTCCCGGGGCTCGGATTTGGCCAATTTCGAAAATTGTGCCTAATTTTGATAGTTTTCGATTGGGGTTCTTCTCTCTAGCATATTTTGATGTTATTGATCTGCTTTGTGATAGACTAAGAGCATTTGGGAGCAAATTCGAGGGGCAAGAGCATCGCAAACTAGCTTTTGGACTGTTTTGAGGAAAGTAACGATTGTAACTCGAAAACTGAGGGTGTGAAACCCCGATATTTTATATTGTTTTGGTAAACTAGGTGACGTGCATGCTAGGTGACGAGCGTGTGGGCGTGCACCGATAGGGATTATGACTTGGTCCGTCCCGTAGCGACTATTAAGTCGCGTATTCGATTTAAAGCCTTACGACATCATGTATTTTAGAAATTTATACTTTTTTATGGGCTGTAAGCCATGTTTGGGGTTTGTGCCGACCTGTTTAGACCATCGAAGGTACTTTTACACTATTCTCAGACTATCCTGATAGAAAAATTGTGAACTAGTCATGTTTTTCTACTTGTTGTTATTTTCAATGTTATCACACTGTTTTGAGACTCTGAGAAGTATTTGGGGCTAAGTCGTGTGAATTGATATGGGTTGCCCGAGTGGCTTTTGAGGATTACTAAGTGAGGCCGAGAGTCGGATATGTAAGGATAGTTATGGATCGGACTGCACGCCGCAACAATATATATTATATATATGGATTAGTGTTATGGGTAAATCATTGTGGTGTTTTGTCGAGTTATTGATGAGATTTTATGATGGTTTTGGGTGATTCTCTAATGGGTAGATAGGCCTAGTTACAAAGGAGATGCTGTCGAAATTTTTGAAAAATTTGGGAGTTAGTCCAAATTTAGGGACTTGAGATATGATAGAAAAGAGATATGTTATGTTAGGTATTTTTTCAGGCTCTACCTCTTATTTGATGATGAATGATCCTAAGCGGGGGAGAATGTAAGGCCCCGAAAAATTTTGCTGAGCAATATTGGATATCGGGGTGCCAGGTAGACTAATTATAATATTTTATGTGCTATAAATATGATGTAAATGAGCTGGATGTGGTGAATAAGTGTATGATTCATATAAAAACAAAGGTGAGGTCCAAGAAGAAGCCTAAGTCTAAGCCAAATGGAAAAATGTCATAATAGGCTAAAATTTCAAAGGTACTTGCACTAGTCCACACTTTGAATGAGAATATACAAATATATATAAGGTATTATGTTATGAATAACATATCATATGAAAGTTGTTTGAGTCTAGTTTCCAATTATTCAAACCGTTTGTCATTTGGACATTCCTACGCAAAGTTATGATCAAATTACTAAATGCTGGAAAAATGCGATCCTGTGTTGAATCTGCGATCGCATTTCTGTCGCATTTTTTACTCTGCGATCGCAGATCTGTCGCAAATTAGTTCAGTGTTGCCTAGTTTTGGGCACCTATTTTGTGATGCATTCAGCGGCCCACATTCTTGTTTTGCGGTCCATTAGGCGATCGCATACCTTGTTTTGGAGGTTTATTTTTCCTATTTTTATAACCCGGCCCCATTTTAATAAATAGGTTTAGGGGCTTCATTTGGGGTCATTTCCTACTGATTTTGGAGAGAGATAAGAGCATATATATAGAGAGAAAGAAGGGTTCTAACTTCATAATCACCCAAATCTTGCTCAAGTCTTCAAGAATCAAGGAAGATAACCTTACATTGTCCTTCATCTGGGTAAGTCCTACTTCCAAACATTTCATGCAAGAGGTTAAGGGTTCAAATATGTTGTGAGAGTTAGAAATAGGCCATGCATGTGGGACTAAGTTGTAGTATGTGATATTAAATAACTAATTTGGGTAGTTCATGTTAAAATTTGGTTGAGGGAAGAGGGAATTGCCATTTTTAAACCTTGTAGTCTACTTCACATGTTAGGTGTTTGATGATATTCTTATGAGAGTTACACCATGGGTAATCCTCCTAATTATTCATTGATTTCCATTATCTCCTTATAGATTGTTATTGCTAGAGGTGTTGGTGTATTGTATAAGCTTAAGGAAAAGCTCTTTGAGGTATGTATGTCTAACTTTAATCTTTGTAGAGTCACCTTGTTAGTGTCCAAGCATTCGATATGAATTCCTATTGTGATGAGGTGAAGGATCCCCAAAATCGAGGGACATGACTGGACCGGTGCCTAACCGAATGAACCCGGTCAAGCGAATGTAAGTTGCCTTTCCTACTCAAGCCAGGAATTCATATCGAATGCTCGGACACTAACAAGGTGAATCTACAAAGATTAAAGTTAGCCATACATACCTCAAAGAGATTTTCCTTAAGTTTATACAATACACCAACACCTTTAAAAATAACAATCTATAAGTAGATAACGGAAATCAATTAATAATTAGGAGGTTTACCCATGGTGTACCTCTTTTAGGAATTTCATCAAACACCTAACATGTGAAGTAGACCAAAAGGTTTAAAAATAGCAATTCCCTCTTCCCTCAACCAAATTTTAACATGAACTGACAAAATTAGTTCTTTAATATCACATACTACAACTTAGTCCCACGTGCATGGCATATTTCTAACCCTCACAACATATTTGAACCCTTAACCTCTTGCATGAAATTTTTGGAAGTAGGACATACCCGGATGAAAGGATAATCTAAGATTATCTTCCTTGATTCTGGAAGACTTGAGCAAGATTTTGGGTGCTTATGAAGTTAGACCCCTTACTTCTCTCTCTATATGCTCTCATATCTCTCTAAAATCAGTAGAAAATGAGCCCAAATGAAGCCCATAAACCTATTTATGAAAATGGGGTCAGGTTATTAAAATAGAAAAAATAAGCCTCCGAAAAAAGGTCTGTGATCGCATAATGGACTGCAAAAGAAGAATGTGGGACGCAGAATGCATCGCGAAATAGGTGCCCAAAACTGGGTAACACTTGCCCAATTTGCAACAGATCTGCGATTGCAGAGTCAAAAATGCTACATAAATGAAATCGAGGTTCGACACAGGATCACATTTTTCCAGCTTTTGGTAATTTGATTATAACTTTGTGTGGGAATGTCCAAATAATGAACGTGTTGAAGCGTTGGAAACTAGACTCGAAGAATTTTCATTTGATAGGTTAGTCATCACATAGTGCTTTATATATATTTATATATGCTCATTCAAAGTGTTGACTAGTGCAAGTAACTTTGGAATATTAGCCTATTATGAAATTTTCCCATTCGGCTTAGACTTTGGCTTCTCCTTGGACCTCACATTACTTATTATATGACTGATACACTTATTACCACATCCAATTCATTTACATCATATTTATAGCACATAAAAGATTATAATTAGTCTACCTGACACCCCGAAATCCAATATTGCTTAGCAAAATTTTTCGGGGCCTTCCATTCTCCCCCGCTTAGGATCATTCTTCATCGAATGAGAGGTAGATCCTGACCCAAATACCTAAAATAACATATCTCTTTTCTATCCTACCTCAAGTCCCTAAATTTTGACTAACTCCCAAATTTTTCAGAAATTTCGGCAGCATCTCCTTTGTAACTAGGCTTATCCACCTGTCAGAGAATCACCGAAAACCATCCTACAAGCTCATCAATAACTCGAAAAGCACCACAATGTATTTACCCATAGAACTAATTCCCACAATCACAAGAACTACATTACCATAATGACACCTGAACATGGACTGCACATTTTTAGATCATAACACCAATAAGGTACCTTTTAAGTCAAAACTAATTGATATACAATCAAGAAAAAATATTTTCCTTCCACGACACATTCGGCCTTCAAGGTAGCCCCCTCGACTTACAAGCTTTGCCATAACACATTCACGGAAGCAATCCCCACCCCTAAACTTATCTAACAAAGGTGATAGCTAGATACCTTGCATAAGCTGACTATCTATTAACTTCACCTTCGATAATTTACACCAGGATGATACACAAAGGATCTCCAACTACTTTTTAGGCATAGACATGCGAAAACACAAATACATGAGGAACAACTACTGGAAAACAACATACTCCTAGTGCGACCTAATGGGAAATGCGCTTATGTACTCTTCATTATCAAGTCAGATAACATCAAAAGGGGAAAATTTTGAGAACAACCGGGTCACCCTATTGAATTTTAAATTTCTATGTGAACACCCAAACTAAACTCGTGGTGACCTTCACGATTACTCTAAGATGTGCCATAATAAATTGACCATAAAATTACCTACTCATTATATGAGATCACAGCGTAACTTTGACATGTTTGATCCTTCAATACCAAAAAGACTTGATACAGTAAGGAGCAACGGAGTTCAAGATTGGGCTGGAATTATTCAGGAATCCATTAATGTGCTGAGCAGAGTATTTCATGAGGTTATATGCTCAGAGACACGAGGACTTCTATTAACGATGCCGACATGGTTTAATCCAGGTGACTATATCAATTATCAGATAAGTAAAGCATAATGGTAACTAGTATTCTTAGATAAGGTGGATACCATGTATGTGAACGTGAGATTTTAAATAAGTGATCAAGTAGGATACGCCGGTTGTGTCCCTGAGTGTAAGGTAAGTAGTTGACCTTAAGTGGTAAGACTCTTGCAACATGGGTGTGATTGAGTCCGCAAATGAAATACATGGAATTTGATTTCCCTCCTAACAATAAGCGACACAAGGACTTTATGCCACAAGCGCATTAGGATGGAAAAGAAGTCGTCTAATTATGAGATTATCATAATTCAAACAATCTAACCCTTCCTAATACGGTGGAATGCCGGAGGTAGCAAAATTCCCATACATGGCAATGACGTTGTCAATACTCCTAGGAGCCGAGTGAGCACAGACCCACATAACCTCATCAAATCCGACCCATTTATGACTTTTTAAAAGGGGACACACTTCGGTTTGAAATCATGGAAATTTAATCTTGAACTTTAAGGAAAATCATTACTTTTGGAACCCATGAGACAAGCCCTCATAACCCTAGAAAATTCTCAACAATGGCGAGAAATTACTTAAAATCATTACGAGTTAGTGTAGAATAAGGCCTCGAAGTGACCATATGAATAATTATGAAAGGGTGAGAAGTCGTAATGCACTTATCAAAGACGAGTAACCTGTGTTATCTAGTCAGAGGGACAAGCAGAGCAGGTAGATGATTGTTATAAGAGAAAATATCATAAGGAGTGCGAGCAATATCTTTTATCCTAACAAAAAGGAACATACCCCGTCCTTTGATGGCATAAGGCATAAAATTAGATTCACAAGGAGAGTTACCAGATGAAAATAGATAGTAAGGCAGCACAACTAAGAGCACCACTTGGAATCAATAAGCTTAAACAGAGTTGAATACATTAGAAGTCTGTAGTAAAGGGGAAATTTGCCTACTCTCAGGGGGCTTGTAGAGTACATAAAAGTGAGGCTAATTAAATCAAACCATATAATTGGATAACTAATCGAGAAATTAAGATAATATCGCATTGAAGATTACGGGTAAACAACACATGATGCAAGCCAAATGAAAAGGAAGTGAGAGAGCTTATAGAAGTGACCTTTACATCGTAACCACTAGGAAAGGTGATAATAAAAAGGATTACGAGGAGCTAAATTTTTTAAAGAAGATCTCCGCATATAGTCACATGATACATAGCTCCATAATTTAAAAATCTAATTACGTTTAGGAACTCTACTTCCCAACGAAGCATTACAACACACTTCTACACAACCAATTATTACCAACCAAATTGGGAGATGCTATAAGACTTGGCCGATAGAAAGGATTGACATGAATGTGTTACTATGTGTGTTGCTTCTTGGTGAACCCCAAAACTAAAAGCGGGAGTTAGACTGTGAAGAGGATTGTTAGATTAGCACATGCATAGATGGTTCGGAAATTGCGGCATGCTATCAACCCTTGATGAACTTGAAGTGAAGTGGGAACCCATGTAATTTGTGGCATTTATTAATCCATTGACCAGATATCTAGAAGTATTTTAAAATTAGAACTACTCTTTCTGGTTCAGAGTTCAACCTTTAAGGATAATGCTTCTAAGGGGATATGATTGAGAAGAAATAATATAGTTGATAGTGAATGAAACAGGTTCGTAGTTAAAGTAAGAGGATATATTGACTTGTCTTTCCACCTATAATTCTATATCTTTCTTTAGCTATGTCAGAATACTGAAAATCCCAGTAATATCAAAGGACCGAAAGCTAGCTAACCAAAAAATAAAGGTATTGTTACATCTATCACATTTCTTGTATTCGGCGGAATTGGTAAAGAATTTGGGTGGATTACTATTGATAAACGAAATTTTATTTCTAGATATTAGGGACACAATTATGCTCTTTCTTCAGCCCTCAAAATTAGAACTAAGAAATGGGTCATCAACTAGGGGAAATCCGGATATGTCAGATGAACTAACAAAAAGGGAACTTGAGGTTTTTGGAGTAAACTCAATAGCTTCATGGCTAGGGAAGCCACTACAAACATCAAATCAGTTGGATTCGTAGAAACATAGAGCAATTAACATATAGTGACACTCAAATAAGTATTATGCAAACCAAAGGAGGAGAAAAGATGCTCGTCTTCCTTACAACCAGAAGAAGAACAACCTTCAAGAATAAGATGGGAACAAGAATAAGCAGCATGATCCAGCTACATGGAGGCTAAACGGACCCCAGCTTAGATGGAGATTTAATAATGTTTAAAAGTAATTGAGCAGACCTAATTCAGAAAATAACCTGTCAGAGAAGACAGAGATTCTCGCCAAACAAATAAAAATATTGCCGATTTTGACCACTAGGCCAAAATGAAAGCCTTAACAAAGATAGAGCGAGGGCACTACCACATTAGAGATGATGATTACACAAGGCAAGATCTTCACTATGACACTATGTCAACATTCAGATGATGCAAAAACTTGAAGAGAAATGGCCTAGGGTTTCGAATAGAGAAGAATAAATGGTCGAGAGAAAATATCCTTTTATTTTGTGCGAAAATATTGGAATTGTCCATCCATTCATTCGGGAAGAAATTATTCGGGTATAGTCCCTTGTTAGAGTTTAGAAAGGTGTGTCAAAGATTGTAATTCTATAGCTACAACTCAATTGAAGGACATGATTATAGAGCTCGATGTCATAAGAGATGGCATATAAGAAAATTTGCGTCAGAGTGGATTCAAGAAATATATGATCTCGTTTAAAGAGTAGGTGCAAGCAATGGTTTGTGACTTCAACATTTACTAAGACCATTTCTATGAATGTTCTTCAATATGGATGTACATATACAACAAGAGTACGTTGGTTGTGCTAAGGAGTGACTTGCTTGGTGACCTTAGGTTGATCGGGCAATAGCTGAATCGATGCCCCTCGACTCCACATCCCTAATAAACATTGGTACCATGCCGATATACTATAGGATTTGGTGGTGCAGTGACATCAATAGGGACAAGGACAATCCCCTCTTAGCAATTGGTTCTACCAATCCCTTCGCAGCTCAATACATTTTCCTAACAAGTCCTTGGGAAATCCCCTAGGACTCAATGGTGGGATAACTCCCTCCTCATGGCTTCCAATTTGCGGATTATGGTATCATGATTACTCATTTTGAGAGTAAGGCTTGGAGAGAATACTAAGTCCCTAACTTGAGCTCTATCACATGATTGGAGTATCAAAGAAAGGTGAAATTCATAAATGTCCATGTAGCCCCCTAATTATAGATGTGGTCGACAACACACCGACAAGAAGGGATCTACTAGACACGGCTCTGAGACATCCTAGGACCCTTTAAAACCTTAGGCTCTGATACCAAGTTTGTCACGCCCCAAAATTGAGGGACAGGACCGGCGCCTAATCGAATGAACCCGGTGAAGTGAACCCGATGTCTTTCCTACCCAATGTGTTTCCCCGTGTTTATTGCATACATTATTCATATGAAATAGCAACAGAAAATCAAAAACATGGATTCACAACATAAAGTCCATTTTTCCTCTTTTAACATTTTAGCATTAGATCTTACAAAAACATACATACTAAATAAAATATTCCCGATACGGGTCCACGACTACGAGTAAGTACAACAACTACCCAAAATATATTACCACCCACATAGTGTCTACGGAGCCTCTAAGAGTCGAAGAAGAATACATAGACTTTCCGGTAACAAGGCCCCGACTATATTTCAATAGAAATGACATAAGCAAAATGAATCAACATGAACTACACACATCCTCGAGAGGAAGTGGGGCTCACCAGACTGCTGGAGAGATGGAGGGAAGGCACCAGTATCGGCGATCAACATTACCTGCTACAGAACCACCTACATCCATTTAAAAGATGTAGCTTCTCCGGCAAAAGGGAGGTTAGTACCATTGAATAATACTACTATGTATGAACAAACTTCACTCTAAGTAGAATCAAACAGTACACAAATAGAAGACAGTCATGGAAACCAAAAAAATACTGCAAAGAAATACAAAGAACACAAATTAGAGTTTCACCATTTCTTATTTCAATTGTTATGATGTTGCGGTGTGCAACCCGATCCCACCGGAAAACTCACATTTCATCCTTATTTCTTCAGTTGCGGCGTGCAACCCAATCCAACCATACAGTTCACATTCCATACCGATGTAAACGGAAGCCGAGTTGAATGTGAAATCAAGGCCACAGTAATCTTTACCAAACACTGAGTCATATACAACATACCATCAACATATAGTTCAATTAGATAAATCCACATTTCATTTACATTACTTGCTACACAATATTTAGCACTTAGATACATTCAACGATTTTATTCGTTATCATTTCTATCATTTTGCAGCACATCCTCTCATACCGATGTATTCAACATTTAACGAGCCTTGCACGTGATAGAATAAGCACAAAGAATCACCTTTTCACAATCTCAAATAGCATGGTGGCATGGTAATCAACTAAGGCAATCAGAGAACAAGATCATTCACCTCATAACAATAGGAAAATCGATTCAAATACACTCAAGCAAGGAATTCATATCGACTGCTCGGACACTAACCAGGTGACTCTACCAAGATTAAAGTTAGTCATACATACCTCAAAAAGCTTTTTGTTAAATTTATACAATACACCAGCACCTCTAACAATAAAAATCTATAAGGAGAAAACGGAATTCGATTAATAATTAGGAGGATTACCTATGGTGTAACTCTCTTAAGAATTTCTTCAAACATCTAACATGGAAGTTGACTACAAGGTTTAAAAATAGAAATTACCTTTTCCCTCAACCAAATTTGAACATGAACTACCCAAATTAGTTCTTTAATATCACATACTACAAATTAATCCCACATGCATGGCCTATTTCTAACCCTCACAACATATTTGAAACCTTAACATCTTGCATGAAATTTTTTGAAGTGGGACTTACCCGGATGAAGGACAATCTTAGGCTATCTTCCCTGATTCTTGAAGTCTTGAGCAAAATTTGGGTGTTTATGAAGTTAGACCCCTTCTTTCTCTCTCGTTATGCTCCCATCTCTCTCTAAAATCAGTAGAAAATGACCCCAAATGAAGCCCCTCAACCTATTTATGAAAATAGGGTCGGGTTATAAAAATAGGAAAAATAAGCCTTCAAAACCGGGTCTGCGATCGCATAATGGACCGCAAAACAAGAATATGGGCCGTTGAATGCATCGCGAAATAGGTGCCCAAAACTGGGCAACACTGGCCCAATTTGCGACAGATTGTCGATCGCAGAGTCAAAAATGCGACAGAAATGCTATAGCAGATTCGACACAAGATCGCATTTTCCAGATTTTGGTAATTTGATCACAACTTTGTGTGGAATGTCCAAATGACAAACGGTTTGAATTATTGTAAACTAGACTTGAATACCTTTCATTTGATAGGTTATCCATAACATAATACCTTATAAATATTTATATATGTTCGTTAAAAGTGTGGACTAGTGCAAGTACCTTTGGAATTCTAGCCTATTATGAAATTTTTCCAGTTGGCTTAGACTTAAGTTTCTCCTTGGACCTCACATTACTTATAATATGACTCATACAACTATTCACAACATCCAATTTATTTACATCATATTTATAGCACATACAATATTATATTAGTCTACCTGGCACCCCGAAATCCAATATTGCTTAGCAAAATTTTTCGGGGACTTACATTTTGATACCAAGTTTGCCATGCTGATGCGTCGCTAGAATTCATGGTTTTAAGCATTATGTACCTTACATTTTTTATGCGTTAATGATAAAAATACACGTCGTATGTGCCTAGTGGGGTTTATTTTATGTGTAGGCGAATTGGAAATGGAAGCCGAGTTGAATGGAAGCATAAACGTTGAAAATACGCTCAACTGTCGAAAAGGAGTGACCCGGGATATAGCCGGGCATTTGGGGCTTAAAGCCAGGCCAACCCGGGCTATAGTGGGGCGTTTTGGCCCTAAAGCCAGGCACATCCAAACGTTAGTGGGGCGTTTTGGCCCTAAAGCCAGGCATAACCAGGCTATAATGGGGCATTAGACCTTAAACGCCAGGCATGACCAGGCTATAATGGGGCATTTGGGGCTTAACGCCTGGGGTCCCTGTCCGGTCAATTCTGAGTTTTTAAGGTTTAAAGTGTTTCCCGATTGGAATAGAAGTCACCTACACATTTAGGGTTTATCCAAAACATATAAATAGATCCAAGAACACAACTTTGAAGGGAGGATGCCACCGTTGGAGAAAAAATACACACAAGATCATTAGGAAGTAAAGGATTTCTCAGTTTTCTTCATCGTATTCTAGTATTTTCGATTCATGCAACACTTATGCAATTGTTTTGTTCTAGCATGAGTGGCTAAACACCCGTTGTTATGGGGTTGTGGTTCAGCCATGAATATTGTTATTCGACATTAATTTAACCTTGATTATAGTTCACTCAATATAAGGTTGTTTCTTCAATTATGCGTTTAAATGCTTAATTGTCTGGCCAGCAATTAGGTTCTATATACTATCTATGTTATGCTTGGGAAAGCCGTATATATATTAGAGAAGAATTGAAGAGAGCACGATCTTAACCCTTCAGGGGAGCGGATTTTGTGGTTAGGATAGGAATATACCTAGTCACCGTGCTTAATTAAACATCGTAATCTTAGTGTGTTCTAATAGATTAATTTCGTAGGAATATAGGCGTTAATCTATTGAGAATAGGCGAGTAGTGCTTCGGGAGAAGGCTATGAGAGAAATTATCGATTAATTAGCAACCATGAGTGAATTATATGAATGGGAGAATTAATTAGAATGCAATACAAGTGCTGAATTGATCACAACCCTGGAATACTTGTCTCTATTGAATACACAACAATATTTTTGTCACTTGATAATTAGTTAGTTAATAGAATCGTAGTATAAATTAGTTACATTCCTGGATTTTATTTTGTCTTGATTAAATAACAATTAGACTGATTCAACAAGTGGTTTACGCAAGTCTCTGTGGGTTCGACATTCGATTTAACATTATATTACTTGCTACGACCACGTATACTTGCATGGGCATTTGGAACCAACAAGTTTTTGGCGCCGTTGTCGGGGACTTGAATATAGACTACTTTCTACTTACTTTCTTTAATTGTCTATTTCATTGAGTCTAACGTCACATGATTTTTGCTCTAATCTCAGGAACTTCGATTGAATGCGTAGGGTCAGAACCCAGGACAAATTTGATGTCTTTAACCCCGAACCTGAGGGACCATTTCACAGGAGGTTGCGAGAAGCAAGAGACACAAACAATATTCACGACTTCGTTCGATTTCCTGTGAACATGGCAGAGGAACAACACATGGTTGTTCAGGAGGTAGCAATGCCCAGTATTGCTAATGTGACCTCCAGCATGGCAGAGCATGATCCAGCTACTTCATGCAAGCGGGCAGTTTATGGGTCTTCCACACGAGGATCCTCAGCAGCACATTCTGAACTTCTTGGAGATTAGTGATACTTATATCACTAACGGGGTCACGCCAGATTATGTGAGGCTCACGCTTTTCCGATTCTCTCTACTGGGCGAAGCAAAGTGATGGCTGAAGGCGAAACCAGCTAATTCCATTACAACATGAAACGATTTGGCGAGAAAATGTCTGGCAAGGTTCTTTCCTTCAGGAAAGACTGCAAAGATCAAGAGTGAGATAGTCTCCTTTCGACAGAAAACGGGTGAATTCTTATATTCAGCATGGGAAAGCTTCAAGGGGCTACTCGGAGACTGCCTTCATGACAATTAGACAAACGAGGTGTTAGTTCACACTTTCATTGAGGGGATCCATCCGCAAACAAAAATTGTGGTAGATGCAGCAGCCTGAGGTCAGGTGTTGTAGAAGAATTATGATGAAATATTTGCATTATTGAATAAATTCTCCAAAAGCAATCCAGACTGGCAATGTGAGATGAGAAGGAATGTGGTTCAAAAGTCACCAGGGGTTCTCGAACTAGATGTGGTCTCAGCATTGTAAGCTCAGACCTCTACATTGACTAACCAAGTTAATCAGATGAACCTGATCATTAACAAGCAACAATCTCAACCACTACAACAGGCCCAAACCAGTGCAACAGATTCAGGTATTTTGTGAATTATGTGGAGAGGGTCATTCGAGTGATTTATGCCCAGTTAATTCAGAGTCTATCTGCTTTGTGGGTAATGCGAATAGGGGACAAGCAAATCAATATGGAAACACTTATAACCCCAACTGGAGAAACCACCCAAACTTCTCTTGGGATGGAAATCAAAGCACACAGAATCACTACAGGCATCCAGCACCTCAATAGCAGTACAAACCACCTCAGGACGAACCATCAGCGAGCCTTGAGGAGATTATGAAGAGAATGATGAACGACCAACTTGCTTTCAATCAGAAAATAATGGATGACCACCAAGCCTAGACTGTAGCGATGAGAAATTTAGAACGTCAAGTGGGGAAACTCGCCAGTTCTCAAAATACCCGACCAACGGGGGTTCTTCCAAGTGAAACTGAAGCTAATCCTAAAGCATCTGTTAATTCTATATCACTGAAGAATGGGAAGCAATTGGAAGAAGTCCGGTCCAAAACGAGAAAGAAGGTGACTTTTAATGAGAAACAAACCACTATTGAATCAACATCAGACAGCCCGAAAGAATCAGACAAGCCAGTAAAAGAGGCGGTGGCTGAGCAACCCCCACCAATTGTTGCGAGGTCACCCCCTCTGTTCCCTCAAAGGTTGCAAAATATGAAAGATAATGCAGCATACAAAAAGTTTCTTGACCTCTTGAAGAAGGTACAAATCAATATTCCATTGGTGGACATTCTTTAGGAGGTGCCCAAATATGCTAAATACATCAAGCACATTGTGGAAAATAAACGAAGGCTGACTGAGTTCGAAACCGTTGCGCTCGCTGAGGAAGGCTCAAAATTCAAAGCAAGATACCTAAAAAATTAAAAGATCCGGGTAGTTTTACTATCCAAATCTCAATCGGTAAGCATGCAATCGGGCGATCTTTGTGCGATCTTGGGGAAAATATTAATTTGATGCCGCTATCTGTGTTCAAGCCGTTGGGGTTAGGTGAACCACGCCCAACAACAGTGATTTTACAATTGGTTGATCGCTCCCTGGCTCATCCTGAGGGAGTAATTCAAGATGTGCTGGTTCAGGTGGGCCCTTTCATAGTCCCAGCTGATTTCATTATCTTGGACTATGAGTCAGATCAGGAAGTCCCATTTTTTTAGGGTGTCCATTCTTAGCTACGGGCCGAGCTATCATTGATGTGTGTGAAGGGAAAATGACGATGCGAGTTGGTTATCGTGTGAAGGTGTTTAATGTTTACAAGGCACTCAAGTTTCTTGTCCACTATGAAGAGCTATCCATGATTACTGTAGTGGAAAGCAAATCGGAGTCAATGGTTCCCTACATGAGTCATGTTGACCCTCTTGAAAGAGTGTTAGTTGGGGATGAAGAAGACTGTGGAGATGAAACAAGGGGAGACATTGAGAAAGTTCTTGAAGTATCCTGCAGTTACCTCCACGGGCTAGGAAAATTTGAAGAGTTGAACAAGCATGTTACTCTAACCCCTCCTAAGCCATCTATGGAAGAGGCTCCAAAGCTGGAACTCAAGCCTCTTCCAGTACATTTATGTTATGCTTATTTGGGGAACTCCGAGACATTGCCCGTGATCATCTCATCCAGCCTGACCAATACCCAAGAAAAGAAATTGCTGAGGGTACTTCGTGAGCACAAAAAGGAGATTGGGTGGACCATTGCAGATATTAAAGTAATCAACCCATCGTTCTGCATGCATAAAATCTTTTTAGAAGATGGACATCGCTCAATTGAGCAACAAAGGAGGCTGAATTCCATCATGAAAGAAGTAGTGAAGAAAAAAGTCATAAAATTAGTGGATGCAGGTATCATTTTTCCTATTTCTGGCAGCAATTCAGTGAGCCCGCTTCAATGTGTACCCAAAAAAGGAGGGATGACTGTGATTGAGAATGAGAAGAATAATCTAATTCCTACCCGCACTATTAAGGGGTGGAGAGTTTGCATTGATTATCGAATGCTCAACAAAGCAACCCGCAAGGATCACTTTCACTCCCATTCATTGATCAAATGCTGGACAGATTAGCAGGGCACGAATACTATTGCTTTCTGGATGGGTATTCATATTACAATCAAATTTTCATATGCCTAGAAGATCAGGAAAAGACCACGTTTACTTGCCCTTATGGCACCTTCGCCTTCAAGCGAATGCCATTTGGTATTATCAATGCACCGGCCACCTTGCAGAGATGTATGATGGCTATTTTCACTGACATGGTGGAAACATTCGTAGAGGTGTTCATGGATGACTTCTCAGTCTTTGGGTCATCTTATGATGATTGTTTGAAAAATTTGAGCATGGTGTTGGCCTGTTGTGAAGAAACGAATCTAGTGTTAAACTGGGAGAAATGTCACTTTATGGTGCAGGAAGGCATCATTTCNTTTGAGGAGCTCAAAAATAAATTGGTAGCTTCCCCATAATTGTTGCACCTAATTGGTCAGTACCATTTGAACTTATGTGTGATGCAAGTGACCATGCAATTGGGGAAGTTCTAGGCCAAAACAAAGACAAGGTGTTTTATTCCATTTACTATGCGAGTAAGACCCTTGATGATGCACAACAAAATTATACCACCACTGAAAAGGAGCTGTTAGCTGTGGTGTGGGTTCCGGGCATACTTGGTGGGAACAAAAGTTATAGTCCACACAGATCACGCAGCAATCAGGTATTTATTTACAAATAAATAATCTAAAGCTAGATTAATTCGCTTGGTTTTATTGTTGCAGGAATTTGATATGGAGATAAGTGACCGAAAGGGCACTGATAACCAAGTAGCTGACCATCTGTCAAGGCCGGAAAATCATGATCATGTTGAGGAAGGTGGAGATATTAAAGAAGTTTTTCCTGATGAGCAACTTCTTCCTATAACCCAAGACCCTTGCATACTATGTGAATTATCTGTTGAGTATGGTACTTCCTCCGGAAATAGAATCAGAAGCAAGAAAGAGGTTCTTACGCGATGTGAAGTTTTATTACTGGGATGAACCCTACCTGTATAAAGAATATGGTGATTAACTAATGAGGAAATGTATTCCTGATAATGAAGTGGAACTTGTGCTGTATGATTTTCATGCATCACCATATGGGGGCCATAATGGTGGCGATAGAACAACGGCGAAAGTTCTACAATCTGGTTTCTTTTGGCCAACACTATTCAAAGATGCTCACACATTTGTTAAAAAGTGTGACCAGTGCAAGAGAACAGGAACGATAACAAGGAGGCACGAGATGCCTTTGAATAATATCCTGGAGGTCGAGATTTTTGATGTATGGGGGATAGACTTTTTGGGTCCATTCCCATCATCCAGGGGAAATAAATACATTTTGTTGGAATTTGAATACGTGTCGAAATGGGTGGAGGCAATTGCATTGCCGACGAATGATGCCATGGTTGTCGCTGCGTTTGTGAAGAAGAATATATTCGCCAGATTTGGAACTCCACGTGCCTTGATTAGTGATAAAGGAACCCAGTTTTGTAATCGATTGTTGAATAACCTTTTAGCTAAATATGGGGTCCGTCATCGAGTTGCAACAACATATCACCCTCAAACAAGTGGACAAGCAGAGGTATCCAACAGAGAAATTAAGCAAATATTAGAGAAAACGGTGAGTGTGAACAGGAAAGATTGGGCTACTAAGTTAGATGATGCCTTATGGGCATACAGAACAGAGTACAAAACACACATTGGAGCATCATCGTACAAGTTGGTCTATGGGAAAGCATGTCACTTGCCCGTAGAGCTTGAACATAGAGCATATTGGGCCATCAAGAAGCTAAACATGAACCTTGAAGCCGCGGGTGAGAGAAGATTGCTGCAGTTGAATGAATTGCATGAGTTCAGGTTGCACTCATACGAAAATGAAAAACTTTACAAAGAAATAACCAAGAGGTGGCATGACAAACATATAAAGCTGCGTCATTTTCAGCCAGGCCAACAAGTATTATTATTCAATTCTGGGCTTAGACTGTTTCCGGGAAAGCTGAAATCGAGAGGGTTAGGCCCGTTTCAGATAGTGAGAGTCACCCCATATGGTGCACTTTAGTTGCGAGCTATACATGGTGAAAGAAAATCTTTAGTGAACGGACATAGAGTCAAACACTATTGGGGTGGTAACATAAATCGTGAGAACACCAAGGTCGTGCTCACTGATTAGCCTGAGCTGAGTAGCAGAGTCGTGCCACGACTATAAATAAGGCGCTTGTTGGGAGGCAACCCAGACTGTATATCTTTTCATTATTTATATTTTTTTTTAATTTTTTAGTGTCAGTTCTGTGTTGTTTTTATTTTGCAAAGTAGGGGAAGTCTGAGTACCCAAAAGTTGAAGCTGAGGGGCGTGTTTTAGCTTATGTGTGGGGCCATCCCGATTCTAAAGATTGAGAATCATGCCCAGGCTATGCCCGAGAGGGTCTCAGGGAGTACTTCTCACCCTTGTTTTAATGTTTTTCTTTGAGAATGCATCGAGGACTATGCATAACATAAGTGTGGGGTGGGGAAACTAATTTCTGAAGTGTAATTGTTCTGAAGTATAATTCTATAAAATAATTTTTTTTTTCTTTTAGAAAGAAACTTTTGGACTTTTCCCAACGATGGATCTGTTGGATAATTTTCTTGAGGGATAAAGTCCGATTTAAAAATAACACCAAATATATATATATATATATATATATATTTTAGAATAGGTAGGTAATATCCCTTGGTTTTTCTTTGGGCTCCGGTTCTTTTCCAAGGGTGTAACTTGAACTGGGTACTTTAAATTTTTTTTTAGAGTAGTTAGGAAGGAACTGAGTTACTCTTAGAAATACCCATTGACATGTTTGGTGCCGGCATATTAGGTTATGACATACATTCTTCTTTCCCTTGTATTTGGTTTGACATGTGATGTTTGAGAAAAATAAATAGCCTAATTTGTGACGCCTTAGCTCAGTTGTTTGACTTGTATGCTACATAGTGTAATATTGCCTAATTCTCGCAATTTTGTGTGCTTTCTTGACTTGAGAATTGAATAAAACCGTTGTGATTGAGTCATGTGCAATGTGTGAGTGAGGTTTAGTGATTTTCTATGCTTTCATGTGTAGTCTAGAACTTGCCCCGTATGTTAATCGAAGCGAAATTGTAGGTTATGCCAATCTAGGAGATGACGTAGGCATTTTTTTACTTGATCATGGATGTGCTTGTCACATAAGAATATATAAAATAAATTTTTTTTTACCATTGCTAGCCCCTTTGAGCCGTTTGACCTTTTCGTTGGTACCCACATTACAAGTCGTACCCCTCTTTTGTTCTTAAATTGAGATTTTGCACCTTTTCCTCCTAAAACACTTAGTCGCTAAAAGAAGTAAGGTAAGATATTGGGGATTTACTTTTGAGCGGAACCATGTAAGGGCCCGTTGGTGCACATAAATTGTATTCAAAAGTCACTAGCCGTTGAATCTTCATGTATGGAGTGTGTATAGGAATGAAAGAAAAAAAAATGATAGTAAAAGTATGTACAAAAAGATACACACCTCAAAATTTCTATTGATTTGTGCTAGTGAAAATAGAGAAGTGCTTAATTGAAAAAGGGCTATGTTGAATATGAATTGGTTGAGAAGAATATGTGATGATTTGTTAAGGTAGTGTATTAAAGTGCTTAGGAGGGTTAGTCACTATTCCTAAATATATCCTACCCGTCCCTTAGCCTACATTACATCCTGAAAAGTCCTAACTGATCCTAGATTTGGCTAACTTGAATTAGTGGAGATCTACACTACATGCAAGCTTATGGTACGACCACGGGATGTATATGAATTCTTTGTTAGAGTTAGTGAATTTGTTCAATCGTGTGATGTCCTTAAGTTATGTTCAAAAGCATATTTGAATGTGTAGACTAGTTATATTCACTTTTTTGTTGTTGGTGAGGGCACATGATCTCATGAACGAGTGGTAATGTTGTAACTGTCTTGTTGGGTAGGTGCATGAATTGATAGGGCTTAGTGGTTGCAAGTCGACTCTTGAGGTTGGGTGGTTGCAATTAGGTTGTTGGTTTTATTGATTAAATTGTTATACTTGGACATGTTTAAAGAAGGGAAAGAATGTGAAATTTTGTATGTTCATACTTGATTGCCGGTATCGATCATAGTTAAGAGGTAAAGTGTGTGATTGAAAAGTAAAATACTCCTTGATAATGAACTTGGTACGTGTAGAAGGGTAGTAGATTGTCCCATTGCTCTAGGACGAGCAAGAGTCTAAGTGTGGGGTGTTGATGCGTGGCTAGAATTCATGGTTTTAAGCATTATGTACCTTACATTTTATGTGCGTTAATGATAAAAATACACGTCGTATATGCCTAATGGGTTTTATTTTATGTGTAGGTGAATTGGAAATTGAAGCCGAGTTGAATGGAAGCATAAACATCAAAAATAAGCGCAAGAGTCGAAAAGGAGTGACCCGGGCTATAGCCGGGCATTTGGGGCTTAAAGCCAGGCCAACCCGGGCTATAGTGGGGCGTTTTGGCCCTAAAGCCAGGCACACCCAGGCGTTAGTGGGGTGCTTTGGCCCTAAAGCCAGGCATAACCAGGCTATAATGGGGTGTTAGACCTCAAACGCCAGGCATAACCAGGCTATAATGGGGCGTTTGGGGCTTAACGCCTGGGGTCCTTGTCCGGTCAATTCCGAGTTTTGAAGGTTTTAAGTGTTTCCCGATTGGAATAGATGTCTCCTACATGTTTAGGGTTTATCCCAAACATATAAATAGACCCAAGAACAGAACTTTGAAGGGAGGATGCCACCATTTGAGAGAAAATACACACAAGATCATTAGGAAGCAAAGGATTTCTCAGTTTTCTTCATTGCATTATAGTATTTTCAACTCATGCAACACTTATCCAATTGTTTGATTCTAGCATGACTGGCTAAAAACCCATTGTTCTGGGGTTCCTGTTTAGCCATGAATATTGTTATTCGTCATTAATTTAACCTTGATTATAGTTCACTCAATATATGGTTGTTTCTACAATTCTGAATTTAATTGCTTAATTCTCTGGCCAGCAGTTAGGTTCTATATACTATCTATGTTATGCTTGGGAAAGCCATATATAGATTAGAGAAGAATTGAAGAGAGCGCGATCTTAACCCTTCAGGGGAGCGGATTTGTGGTTAGGATAGGAATATACCTAGTCACCGTGCTTAATTAAACATCGTAATCTTAGTGCGTTCTAATAGATTAATTTCATAGGAATATAGGCGTTAATCTATTGAAAATAGGCGAGTAGTCCTTCGGGAGAAGGTAATGAGAGCAATTAATGATTAATTAGCAACCATGAGTGAATTATATGAAACTGAGAGTTAATTAGAATGCAATATAAGTGTTGAATTGATCACAACCCTGGATACTTGTCTCTACTGAATACACAACAATATTTTTGTCACTTGATAATTAGTTAGTTAATAGAATCATAGTATAAATTAGTTATATTCATGGATTTTATTTTGGCTTGATTAAATAACAATTAGAGTGATTCAGCAAGTAGTTTATGCAAGTCCCTGTGGGTTCGACATTTGATTTAACATTATATTACTTGCTACGACCACGTATACTTGCGTGGGCATTTGGAACCAACAAACGCCCCAAAACCAAGGAACGAGACCGGCGCCCAACCGGATGATCCCAGTCAAGCTGACCTTGATTGCTTTTCCTGCCCAACGCGTTACCCCGTGTTTACAATATACATTATTCCACATGGATTAGAAATTTACAGTTTAAGCATGAGTTTACCATTTGAGTTCATTTCATCCTTTATCCTTTCAACATTTTGTAATCGGAAAACATACAATAATTCCGATTCGGACCACGATTACTAGTAAACACAATTACTGCCAAAAATACATATTTGTAGAACCCACATCATGTCTACGGAGCCTCTAAGAGTACTAATAATTTACGAAATACTTGCCGACAACAAGGCCCCGGCTATACCTTAGAAGACATGACATATACAAAAGAGATTATATAGACTACACACGGCCCCGAGAGGAAATGGGGCTCACCAGATCTGCTGAAGGAACGGGAGGGAAGCACCACTATCGGCGGCCTGAGATACCTGCTGTGGAACCACCTACATCCATATAAAAGATGTAGTGCCCTCGACAAAAGGCACGTTATTACAATTGAATATTACTAGCATGTATGAACAAAGTTTATTCTAAGTAAATCAAACAGTACACAACTAGAAGACAGTCAGGGTAACCACACAAGTACCACACAGATATACAAAAAATCACAAATGAAGATTCCACAGTTACATATTTCAATTATTCATCTGTTGCAGCGCGCAACCCTATCCCACCGTACATTCACATATCACCCTTATTACCTCTCCACCCCTATTACTTCGTGTTGCGGTGCGCAACCCGATCCCACTGTACAATCATATTTCACCCTTATTACCTATCCACCCTTATTACTTCGTGTTGCAGCGCGCAACCCGATCTCACCGTACAATCATAGTTAATAGTAATAATAACCAACAATTATATCACAGGAATCTTCATCATCAAGAACATAAGTTCATATCAACCAAAAACTATATGAAGTCAAGGCACAATAATCCACAGTTTCTTTTCATCATTTGCCACACCCGGCCCTTAGAAATTAGATATATTCCCACATTAGGGTACATTAACATTCTTTCATTTAGTGGCACATACTGCCATATTGACATATTCAAAGATATAACGAAACTTACACATGATAGGATAAACACAAAGAGTCACCCTTCACAATCGCAATTAGCGTGGTAATCGACTAAGAAAATCAGAGAATGAAATCTTATACCTCGACAGAGCAGGACAATCAATTCACATATGCTCAAGAAAGAATTTCGTACCGTGTACTCGGACACCAACAAGATGATTGTACAAAGATTAAAGTTAGCCATACATACCTTGAATCGGAATTCCCCTTTAATTTTTTATTACAAATTCCTAGACCATCTAGTACCATCAATCTATTCCACAATGTGACATATTTCACTTAGAATTAAGAACCATAAACATAACTCGAACTCATTTAGTCATTTTATAGAATGCTATGTGACCCCTTAGATTACTAACCCCCTTTTTGTCAATAATTACCCAAACTCGTTTCCCTTTTACTAGATTATAGAGTTTAACTTACATGCATGCGAGGTATCGGATTTTATATTCAAGAATCAATTAATGTGTTCTACCCTTTTTATCCAAAACCTGAGAATTAAAAGGAAATGGGGTGGGGACTCACCTCTTAGACTGAAGAAGATGAAAATTACTCAATAACTTCCAGGCCGGAGTAATAGTGAAGAATCAATTTTGGGTGAAGATGGAACCTTCTCTCTCTCAATGACTCTATCTTCCCTCTCTATTTTGTTCAAAAAATCGTTAAAATGGAAGGGGGTAAGTGTTCTAATGAACTAGGGGTCGGGTATAAAATTTAAATTTTAAAAGTCCCGAAGCAGAAATACGGCAAGGAATGCGATCGCATTCCTGCAATGCGGTCCGCATTCATGTATCATAAATGGCCCTCAAATAGGCCAAAAAGAAATCGGACTGCCCAGGTATGCGACCACTATGCGGTCCCCATACATGTTATACGATCGCATAGTGAATCACATAACCTCCTCCGCAAAAATGTAGATGCAAGAATGCGACAGCTATGCTGTTCGCATTCACAAAATGCGATCGCATCTTGGGTCGCATAGCTATCCTCAAATTTGACAGCAGAATGTCCATGTATGCGACCACTATGTTGTTCGCATACCTGTTATGAGATCGCATAGTGCGTTGTTGAACATCGCAACTCTGGAAAATTTTATCTTTTAAGTCCCAGGGTACTTTTTACTCAAAAAGGCTCCGCTTTAAGAATTTCTACAGTTATAACAACACGGGGACCTATTTGGACATAAATTTTAGCCATGAAAATTTACGGGTCTTTACATTCTCCCCCACTTAAAAGCATTCATCCTCGAATGAGGATCGGGGAATCACTGGAGTAGGAAAAACACAAAATAAACCAACCCACGAACTTTCACTAACTCCGATAATTTATGGAAATTTCGCTAGAGTTTCCTTTGAATATAGGCCTATCCACCTGTCAGAGAGCCCCCGAAACACATGTTTAACAAATTCCACACATTACCAGTCACTCCATCAACTCGCATATAATTGGGTTACCTCAACAAGTCGTATGCAATTCAATTACTTCAACTTGCTATACATATTTCAGTTAACACAACAAAATTGAATATCATTAAACTATTCACAATTGCACATAATTTATCTTACTTCGAGGAGTTTCACATTACCTAAATAATCACAACATACACAAATATGGCACAACTTGAGAANGGGGGGGGGGGGGGGGGGGGGGGATGAGGCGCTTTTGCACAAAATTTGACACAACATATAATTGTTTAGGAATGACAATTTTCAAAACATTACCGGACTTATTCTAACAAATGGGTACATTTCTCTTTCATTTCATTTTCTGCTTCCCATGTGGCTTCATCGACTTGTTGACTTCACTATAACACTTTAACAGAAGCAATCTCTTTGTTCCTCAATCTACGGACTTGCCTGTCAAAAATAGCAACTGGAACCTCTTCATATGACATTCCTTCATTAATTTCAACCGTCTCAACCGGCACAATGGCGGATGGATCCCCAATCACCTTCTTCAACATGGACACATGAAACACCGGGTGCGCTAATGACATTTCAGGGGGAAATTCAAGTCTATAAGCCACCTGTCTATCCTTTGAGCGATCCGATACGACCCGACATACCTAGGGATCAATTTCCATTTTTTCCCAAACCGGTTTACTCCCTTCATGGGAGATATCTTCAAGAACACCCAATAATCTACTTGAAACTCCAAACCCCTGCGATGAACGTCCGCATAGGATTTCTGGCGACTTTGAGAAGTTTTCATCCTCTCCAGAATGACTCTAACATTTTCCATAGCTTCCTGCACGAGATCCGGCCCTAGCAGTTCTTCTTCACCAATTTCGAACCATCCAATCACAGACCTACACCTTCTTACGTACAATGCCTCAAATGGGGCCATCTGAATACTAGCGTGGAAGCTGTTATTGTAAGCAAACTCTATAAGCGGCAAGTGATCATCCCAGCTACCCCTGAAATCTAAAACGCAAGCTCATAACATATCTTCAAGGTAACAGTCCGCTCCGCTTGACCGACCGTCTGTGGGTGGAAAGTTATGTTGAGATTTACCTGAGTACCCAAACCTTGCTTAAATTTCCTCCAAAAGTTAGCTGTGCACTGGGACCCTCGATTTGAGATAATAGAAACTGGAGTGCCATGGATTTTGACTATTTCCTTGATATACAACTGAGCGTACTATTCGGCAGTATCGGTGGACTTGATTGGCAAGAAGTGAGCTGATTTCGTGAGTCGATCCACTATCACCAAAATTGAGTTGAACTTGCGCTGAGTGCGGGATAACCCTACCACACAGTCCATATTAATCATCTCCCATTTCCACATCGGTATTTCCATAGGTTGTGTCAACCCACCAAGCCTCTGATGCACGACTTTCACTTGCTTACAATTCTGACACCTAGCCACAAAGTCCACCACACCCCTCTTTATACCAATTCCACCAATAATTCTCTTTGAGATCATGATACATATTCGTAGAACCTGGGTGTACTAAATACCTGGAATTGTGAGCCTCTTCCATTACCTTTTCCCGAAGATCGTCCACGTCCGGAACACATACCCTCCCTTGGCACCGCAAAACACCATCATCATTGCTGAGAAAAAATGTTGAGGTTTTGTGAAATGGGTCGGACTTGATAAGGTAATGTGGCTCTCTTCTCACTCGGCTCCTAGGAGTATTGACAACGTCATTGTCATGTATGGGAATTTTTATACCTCTGGCATTCCAGCGCCTTAAGAAGGGTTAGGTTGTTCGAATTATGATAATCTCATAACTACATGACTTATTTTCCATCATCATGCGCTTGTGGCATAAAGTCCTTGTGTCGCTTATTGTTAGGAGTGACATCAAATTCCACGTATTTCATTTGTGGCCTCAATCACACCCATATTGTAAGAGTCTTACCATTTGAGCTGAACTACTTACCTTACACTTAGGGACACAACCGGCGTATCCTACTTGATCAGTTCTTTAAAATCTCAAGTTCACATACATGGTATCCACCTTATCTAATAATACTAGTTACCACTATGGTTCAATTATCTGATATTTGATGTAGTCACCTGGATTAAAACATGTCGGCATCGTTAATAGAAATCCTTGTGTCTCTTAGAATATAACCTCATGAAATACTCTACTCAGTATATTAATGAATTCCTGAATAATTCTAGCCCAATCTTGAACTCCGTTGCTCCTTACTGTATTAGGTCTATTTGGTATTGAAGGTTCAAATGTGTCAAAGTCACCCTGTGATCTCATATAATCAGTAGGTAATTTTATGGTTAATTTATTATGGCATATCTTAGAGTAACCGTGAAGGTCACCACGGGTTTAGTTTGGGTGTTCTCATAG
Source organism: Nicotiana paniculata (assembly GCA_005239505.1). NCBI lineage: Eukaryota > Viridiplantae > Streptophyta > Magnoliopsida > Solanales > Solanaceae > Nicotiana > Nicotiana paniculata. Next base: position 182,511 of record ML305917.1, on the reverse strand, counting down.
AGATTTAGAATTTAGGAGGGTGAACCGGTTATTCTAAAAAATTTCCCCTGTAGATGTTATGTGAATTGATAATGAAGAGTACATAAGCATATTTCCCATTAGGCCGCACTCGGAGTTTGATGTTTTCCCGTAGTTGTTCCTCATGTATTTGTGTTTTCACATGTCTATGCCTAAAAAGGTAGTTGGAGATCCTTTGTGTATCATCCTGGTGTAAATTATCGAAGGTGATGTTAATGCATAGTTAGCTTATGCGAGGTATCTAGCTATCATCTTTTTTAGATAAGTTTAGGGGTTGGGATTTCTCCCATGAATGTGTTATGTAAAATCTTGTAAGTCGAGGGGGCCACCTTGAAGGCCGAAAGTGTCGTGGAAGGAAAATATTTTCGCTTGATTGTATATCAATTAGTTTTGACTTGAAAGGTACCTTGTTAGTATTATGATCTAAAAATGTGTAGTCCATGTTCAGGTGACATTATGATAATGTAGTTCTTGTGATGCCGAGAATTAGTGCTATGGGTAAATACATGTGGTGGTTGGTCGAGTAATTGATGAGCTTTTAGGATGGTTTTGGGTGACTCTGACAGGTGGATAGGCGTAGTTACAAATTATGTGATGAATAACATGTCAAATTAAAGGTCTTCAAGTCTATTTTCCAACTCTTAAAACCGTTCGTCATTTGGACATTCCTACACAATGTTATGATCAAATTACTACAAGCTAGAAAAATGCGATCCTGTGTCGAATCTGCGATCGCATTTCTCTCGCATTTTTTACTCTGCGATCACAGATCTATTGCAAATTGGGCCAGTGTTGCCCAGTTTTGTGCACCTATTTTGTGATGCATTCTACGTCCCACATTATTGTTTTGCGGTCCATTGTGCGATCGCAGACCCTGTTTCCGAGGCTTATTTTTCCTATCTTTATAACCCGGCCCCATTTTCATAAATAGGTTTAGGGGCTTCATTTGGGGTCATTTTCTACTGATTTTAGAGGGAGATGAGAGCATATAGAGAGAGAAATAAGGGGTCTAACTTCATAATAACCCAAATCTTGCTCAAGTCTTCAAGAATCAAGGAAGATAACCTTAGATTGTCCATCATCCGGGTAAGTCCTACTTGAAAAAATTTCATGCAAAAGGTTAAGGATTCAAATATGTTGTGAGGGTTAGAAATAGGCCATTCATGTGGGACTGAGTTATAGTATATGGAATTAAAGAACTAATTTGGGTAGTTCATTGTAAAATTTGGTTTAGGGAAGAGGGAATTGCCATTTTTAAACCTTGTAGTCTACTTCACATGTTAGGTGTTTGATGAAATTCCTAAGAGAGTTACACCATGGGTAATCCTCATAATTATTAATCGATTTCCCTTATCTCCTTGTAGATTGTTATTGCTAGAGGTTTTGGTGTATTGTATAAACTTAAGGAAGTGTTCTTTGCGGTATGTATGGCTAACATTAATCTTTGTAGAATCACCTTGCTGGTGTCCGAGCATTCGATATGAGTTCCTTGCTTGTGCATGTGTGAAATGATAGTTACAAGGTGTTGAGGCGTAAGATTTTATTCTATGATTGTCTTTGTTGATTTTCATTCCACCATGCTATGTGATATTGTGAAAAGGGATTCTTTGTGCTTACTCTATTGTGTGCAAAACTCGTTAAAAGCTTGAACATATTGGGATGAAAGGATGAGCTGCTGAATGAAAGAAATGATAATGAACCCAATTGTTGAATTTATCTAAGTGCTAAAGGGTGTGTAATAAATGATGGGAAGGAATTGTAGATTGATTTAATTGAGCTAAATGACTGTGGCAATACCGTATGTGACTCACTGTTTGGTAACAATTACTGTCCCCTTGATTCGTCTTGTTTATTGGTTTTTATAAATTTATACTCTTGATGATGAGAATCCTTGTGATTGAATTGTTGGTTGTTGTTGCTATCAAATATGATTGTACGGTGGGATCGGGTTGCACGTCACAATAGAATTGTATGGTGGTGTGCAACTCGATTGCAACCCGATCATATTCCACCGTACAATCATATTCCACTCTTATTTCTTCTGTTGGGGCGTGCAACCCGATCCCATCGTACAATTCTATTGCGTTTGCAACCCGATCGCAACTTACAATTCTGTTGCGGCGTGCAACACGATCACATCCTAAAGTTCTGTTTGATAGCAACATTTAACAACTCAATTCAATCACAAGGATTTCCATCATCAAGAATATACATTTGTAACAACCAAATAACCATGTGAAATCAAGGCCATAGTAATCTATACCAATTGGTGAGTCATATACGGCATACCATCAACATATAGTTCAATTAGATAAATCCACATTTCCTTTCCATTACTTGCTACACAGCATTTATCACTTAGATACATTCAACAATTTGATTCGTTATCATTTCTTTCGTTTTGCAGCACATCCTCTCATACCGATGTCTTCAACATCCAACGAGCTTTGCACATGATAGAATAAGAACAAAGAACCACCTTTTCACAATCTCGTATAGCATGGTTGCATGGTAATCAACTAGGACAATCAGAGAACAAAATATTATGCCTCAACATATTAGAACAATTGATTCACATATGCATAAGCGAGAAACCCATACCGAATGCTCGGACACCAACAAGGTGACTCTACGAAGATTAAAGTTAGCCATATATACCTCGAGTTGGAATTCCACTTTAATTTCTATCCCAAACCACTGGACCTTCTAACGCCTTCAATATAATTCACAATGTGACACATTAAAACTTAGAGTTAGGATCTTGAACTCATTTGGTCATTTTATCAAAAACTATGTGGTTCTTTAGATTAACTAGCCCCTCTTTTAGTGAAAGATTGCCCTAGTTTACTTCCCTTTGCTAGATTATGGAAGATTATTCACATGCATGCAAGGTCTTAACTTTTATCTTCAAGAACCAATTCGTGTGTGTGCCCTTTTTAACCAAATACTGAGAATTTGGAGAAATAGGGGGAAGACTTACCTGTTATGGTGAAGAAGATGACGACTACCCGATTAATTCCAGGTCTGAGTAGAGAAGGAGGACCAATTTGGGGAAGACGGGTACTTCTCTCACTAGAACCCACTCTCACTTCTCTCTATATTAATCAGATAGCCTTTAAAAATGAAGGGGAGAGGTGTTTTATAAATCCGGGGTTCGGGTTTTAAAATTAGAAATTAGAAGCCCCAAAGCAGGTATGCGGTCAAGAGTCTGATCGCATTCTTGTTATGTGGTCCGCATACCCGTCACATAAGTGGTCTTCAGCTGGGCCCAAAAGAGAAGCAAACTGCCCAGGTACACGACCACTATGCAGTCCCCATCTTGTTATGCGATCGCATAGTGCGTCGTATAACTCCCTCCGCAAAAATCAAGGTGCAAGAATGTGACAAATATGCGGCCCGCATTCGTGAAATGCGATCGCATTATAGGCCGCATAGTTGTCCTCAAAATGGACAGCAAATTGTCCAAGTATGCGACCACTATGCAGTCCGCATACATGATATGTGATCGCATAGTGGACCGCATACCTGCGCAAATATGAAAAATTATATCTTTCAAGTCCCGGGATACTTTTTACTCAAAAAGGGTCAGTTTTAAGAATTTCTACAGTTGTAAAAACACGGGGACCTATTTGGGCATTATTTTTAGTCATGAAATTTTACGGGTCTTTACATTCTCCCCTACTTAAAATCATTCATCCTCGAATGAGGATCAAGGAATCACTTAGGTAAAAGAACACAAAACACGCCAACCCCCAAATTTTTACTAACTCCGATATTTCCTGAAAAATTCGCCAGAGTTTCATTTGAATATAAGCCTATCCACCTATCACAGAGCCCCCGAAACACATCTTTAACCAATTCCACAAATTAACAGTCACTCCATCAACTCGCATATATTTGGGTTACCTCGACAAGTGGTATGAAATTCAATTACTTCAACATGCTATAACTATTTCAGTTAACACCACAAACTTGCATATCAATTAACTATCACATGAATTTCACAAAATTTAGCTATTTCAATGAGTTGCACATGATTCAGCTATTTCAATGAGGTGCAACTAATTCAGTTATTTCAAGGAGTTTCACATAATCCAACTAAGCACAACAACATATACATTTATGGCACAAAGTTGGAGAAGTCACAATAGTAGGGTAATTAGGGGAATGGAGTGTTCTTGCATAAAATTTGACACCAATGTATTGCTTAGAGATGACAACTTTTAAAAAGACTACGGGACTTATTCAACAAGTGGGGATATTTCTCTTTCATTTCATTTTCCGCTTCCCATGTGGCTTCTTTGACTTGTCGACTTCGCCATAACACTTTAAAATAAGCAATCTCTTTGTTCCTCAATTTACGGACTAGCCTATCAAGAGTAGCAACTGGAAACTCTTCATATGACAATCCTTCATTAATTTCAACCATCTCAACTGGCACAATGGCGGATGGATCCCTAATCACCTTCTTCAACATAGACACATGAAGCACCGGGTGTACCAGTGACATCTCAGGGGGGCAATACAAGCCTATAAGCCACCTGTCCTATCCGTTGAGCGATCCGATATGGCCCGACATACCTAGGGCCCAATTTCCCTTTCTTCCCAAACCGCATCACTCCTTTCATTGGAGACACCTTCAAGAATACGCAATCATCTACTTGAAACTCCAAATCTCTCTGATCAATGTCTGCATAGGATTTCCGACGACTCTGAGCAGTATACATCCTCTCCTGAATGACTTTAACTTTTGCCATAGTTTGATGCACAAGGTCCGGTCCTAGCAGTTCCACTCACCAACCTCGAACCATCCAATAAGAGACATACACTTCCTTCCGTACAATGCCTCAAATGGGGCCATCTAAATACTAGCATAGAAACTGTTATTATAAGCAAATTCTATAAGCGGCAAGTGATCATCCTAGCTACCCTTGAAATATAATACACAATCCTGTAACATATCTTCAAGCGTCTGAATGGTCCACTCTGCATGACCGTCTGTTTGTGGGTGGAAAGATGTGCTGAGATTTACCTGCATACCCAAACCTTACTGAAATTTCTTCCAAAAATTAGCTGTGAACTTGGCCCCTCGATCCGAGATAATAGATACTGGAGTGCCATGGAGCCTGACTATTTCCTTGATATACAACTGAGCGTACTGTTCTGCACTATCGGTGGACTTGACTGGCAATAACTGAGCTGATTTCGTGAGTCGATCCACTATCACCCAAATTGAGTCGAATTTGCGCTGAGTGCGGGGTAACCCTACCACAAAGTCCATATTGATCATCTCCCATTTTCACATTGGTATTTCCATAAGCTGCGTCAACCCACCGGGCCTCTGATGCTCAGCCTTCACTTGCTGACTATTCAGACACCTAGCCACAAAGTCCGCCACACACATCTTCATACCATTCCACCAATAAATCTCTTTGAGATCATGATACATCTTTAAAGAACCTGGGTATACTGAATACCTGGAATTGTGAGCCTCTGCCATTACCCTTTCCCGTAGATCATCCACGTCCGAAACACACAGCCTCCCTTGGCACCCCAAAACACCGTCATCATTGCTGAGTGAAAATGTTGTAGTCTTGTGATTCAGAATTGTTTCTCTCAATTGTGCCAAAGCTGGATCCCTGAATTGTTTTCCCTTGACTTCCTCTACAAGAGAAGACTCCAGCCCGGTACGCACCACGACATTCCCTTCATCTGCGGTCGAAAGACATACCCCAAACTGGCCAACTGATAAACCTCCCGAGCCAAATGACTCTGACCTGCTTCCAAATGACCCAAGCTACCCATGGATTTTCCGACTTGGAGCGTCGTCTTCCTTAATTGCCTTTCCTGGATGGTACAAAATATTCATATCATAATCCTTGAGAAATTCTAACCACCTCTGCTACCTTGAGGTCAGCTCCTTTTGTTTGAATAAATACTGAAGACTCTTGTGGTCTGTGAACACGTCCACATGGACCCCATAAAGATAATGCCACAAGATATTCAATGCAAACACAACCGTCGAGAGCTCCAAACGTCGGATAATTCTTCTCGTGATTCTTGAGTTGTCTTGAAGCATACGCTATTACTTTACCACATTGCACCAACACATATCCCAAATCAGCCTATGAAGCATCACAATACACCACAAACCCTTCTGAACCTTCTAGCAAGGTCAACACTGGCGCCGAAGTCAATCTTGATTTCAATTCTTGAAAACTCTTTTTACAAGAATCGGACAACTGAAACTTAACCGCTTTCTACGTCAACTTAGTCAATGGGGAGGCTAGGGTAGAGAATCCCTCCACGAACCTCCGATAATATCCAGCCAAACCCAAGAAACTGCGAATCTCTATCGGGGTCGTTGTTCTAGGAAAATCCTTTACCGCTGCAATCTTTTGGGGATCAACCCGAATCCCTTCCCTGGAAACAACATGGCCCAAAAAGGTGACTGATTCTAGCCAAAATTCTCATTTTGAAAACTTTGCATACAATTCGTGATGATGAAGAGTCCACATATTTGCCCCAAGGTGAGTATCATGATCTTCCTGACTACGTGAATAAACAAGGATATCGTCAATGAAGACAATCACAAAGGAGTCAAGAAACGGGTTGAAAACCCGATTCATAAGATCCATAAAAGCTGCTGGGGCGTTGGTTAGCCCAAAAGACAATACAAGAAATTCAAAGTGCCCATATCTAGTCTTGAAGGCAGTCACCTTTTTGGGCCATGTTGTTTCCAGGGAAGGGATTTGGGTTGATCCGAAAGATCACAACAGTGAAGGATTGACCTAGACCAACGACCCCAACAGAGATTCACAGTTTCTGGAGTCTAACTGGGTACTATCGAAGATTTGTGGAGGGATTCTCTACTCTTGCCTCCCCACTGACTAAGTTGACGCAGAAAGCAGTAAAGTTCCAGTGGTCTGATGCTTGTGAAAAGAGTTTTCAGGAATTGAAATTGAGATTGACTTCGGCGTCGGTGTTAACTTTTCCAGAGGGTACAGGGGGATTTGTGGTTTATTGTGATGCTTCAAGGGTTGGTCTGGGGTGTGTGTTGATGCAGTGCGGGAAGGTTATAGCATATGCTTCTACCCAACTCAGGAATCACGAGAAGAATTATCCGACGCATGATTTGGAGCTCGTAGCGGTTGTGTTCACACTGAAGATTTGGCGACATTATCTTTATGGGGTCCATGTGGACGTGTTCACAGGCGACAAGAGTCTTAAATAGTTAATCAAGCCGAAGGAGTTAAACTTAAGGTAGCGAAGATGGTTGGAGTTGCTCAAGGATTACAATATGAATATTTTGTACCATCCAAGAAAGGCGAATATGGTAGCCGACGCTCTTAGACCAAAGTCCATGGGTAGCTTGGCTCATTTGGAAATAGATCGGAGGTCTGTGGCTTGGGAGGTTTATGAGTTAGCTAGTCTGGGGGTCTGGCTTTCAACCTCAGACGAAGGGGATGCCATGGTGCGTAATGCAGAAGAATCTTCACTTGCAATGGAAGTCAAGGAAAAGTAACTCAGAGATCCAACATTAGTATAGTTGAGAGAGGCAATCCTGAATCATAAGACCTCGGCATTTTTGCTCGGCAATGATGACGGTGTTTTGTGGTGCCAAGGGACGCTATGTGTTCCGGACGTAGATGATCTTCGGGAAAGGGTAATGGCAGAGGCTCACATTTCCATGTATTCAGTATGCCCAGGTTCTACGAAGATGTATCATAATATCAATGAGATTTATTGGTGGAATGGTATGAAGAGGGGTGTGGCAGACTTTGTGGCTAGGTGTTCGAATTGCCAGCAAGTGAAGGCCGAGCATTAGAGGCCTAGTGGGTTGACGCAGCCTATGGAAATACCGATGTGGAAATGGGAGATGACCAATATGGACTTTGTGGTAAGGTTACCCCGCACTCAGTGCAAGTTCCACTCGATTTGGCTGATAGTGGATCAACTCATGAAATGAGCTCACTTCTTGCCAGTCAAGTCCACCAATACTGCAGAAAAATACGCTCAGTTGTATATCAAGGAAATAGTCGGACTCCATGGCACTCCAGTTTCTATTATCATGGATCTAGGAGCCCAGTTCACAGCTAAGTTTTGAAAGAAATTTCAGCAAGGTTTGGGTACTCAGGTAAATCTCAGCACAGCTTTCCACCCACAGGAGAGGACAAAAACTGCTCAAAGTCGCTAGAAATCCTATGCGGATGTTCGTCGTAGGGATTTGGAGTTTCAAGTAGATGGTTGAGTGTTCTTGAAGACATCTCCCATGAAGGGAGAAATGCGGTTTGGGAAGAAAGTGAAATTGAGCCCTAGGTATGTCGGGTCATATTGGATCGCTCAAAGGATAGGACAGGTGGCTTATAGACTGGAATTGCCCCCTGAAATGTCATTAGTGCACCCGATGTTTCATGTGTCCATGTTGAAGAAGGTGATTGGGGATCCATCTTCCATTGTGACGGTTGAGACGATTGAAATTAATGAAACATTGTCATATGAATAGGTTCCAATTGCTATTCTTGATAGGAAAGTACGTAGATTGAGGAACAAAGAGATTGCTTCTGTTAAAGTGTTATGGGGAAGTGAACAAGTCGAGGAAGCCACATGGGAAGAGGAATATGAAATGAAAGAGAAATNCCCCCCCCCCCAATTGCCCTACTATTGTAACTTATCAAGTTGTGCCATATTTTCGTATGTTGTGATTATTTAGGTAATGTGAAACTCCTCGAATTAAGATAAATTATGTGCAATTCATGTGATAGTTAAATGATATGCAAGTTTGTGGTGTTAACTGAAATAGGTATAAAATTGTAACGACCCAATCGGTCATTTTGAGTTATAGCGCATCGTTCTCCGGGTTGAAGTCGTGAGCAACTCTGTATCAGGTATTATGAACCGTGGGCGTGGTCGGAATTCAATTCCAGGAAGTTTGGAATTGATTTGGAAAGAAAATTCTCATTTCAGAAGCCTTAAGTTGGAGAATCAACTAAGTTTAGAATTTTGAGTAAACGATCTTTGAATCAGGATTTGAAGGTTCCAACAGGTTCGTATGATGGTTTCGGACTTGGGTGTATGTCCGGACCGAGTTTTGGATAACCCGGGAGTGTTTCAGCGTATATTAAGGAAGTTAACATTTTAGAAGGATTTCATGAATTTGGGTTTGAAGTGCATATCAGTGAGGTTGATGTCCGTTTGGGATTCCGAGTCTGGGAATAGCTTTGTATGGTGATTTTGGAATTGGGAGCGCGATTGGAAGTGAATTTGGATGTCCGTAGGTCATTGTGGAGTCTTTTGGCTAAAGATAGAAAATTTGAAGGTTTTTGGGAAACCCAGCCAGAAGTGGAAGTTTTGATATCGAGGCCGGAATGCGATTTCGGAAGTTGGAGCAGGTCCATAAATTTAAATATGACTTGTATCAAAAATTTGAGGTCAATCGTACGTGATTTGATAGGTTTCGGCATCGGATGCAGAAGTTTGAAATTCTAAGTTCTTAAAGAATTGGATTTGAGTGTGATTCATGGTTCAGTGTTGTTTGATGTTATTTGAGGGCTCGATCAAGTCCGTGTCATGTTTTAGAACATGTTGGTAAGATTGAACGGGGTCCCGAGGACCTCGGGTGGATTCCGGGTGGTTAACAGATCAAAGTTGAAGTTGGTAAAGGGCTTAAGCTGATGTCATCTGGTGTAACCACACTTGCGAGGTTTTGACCGCAGGTGCGGCTTGGGAGTCGCAGGTGTGAGTGTGGGCTTGGCTTGGTTGGGCACCGCAGGTGCGATGGGTATTCCGCACCTGTGAAGCCGTAGGTACGGGAAGTAGGGCGCAGGTGCGATTTGGCTGGAGTTGAAGGAAACCGCAGGTGTGGGTGATTTGGTCGCACCTGCGGGATCGCAGGTGCGGATGAAGGATCGCAGGTACGGTAATCGACCTGGGCAGAATGTTTTAAACAAAGAAATTTGATTCATTTTCTTCATTTTCTTCATGGGATAGGTGATTTTGGAGATCTATCAAGGGAGATTTCACCAAGCATCAAGTGGTAAGTAAATTCCTCCCGTTTTTTAATTTAATGCAAGATTATTACATAGATTTGGTAGTGGAAATTGAGGAAAATTTGGAAAATATTGAAGAAACCTAGAATTATGGGAATTTGGATTTTTAGCAAAGAGTTGTGCATGCATATTAGAGTAAATTGTATATTTGATTTAGTAACGCTATGGGTAGGGTATATCTTCGAGACATTTCAGATTTCCGGGGAAGTGGGCTCGAGAGAGTTTTGGTCATTTCAATGAGCGGAGTTGGGAAAGTATATGATTTGGAATTGCTGCAAATATTGGAGTATATTTTCATTGGTCTTTCGTTGTTTGGATAGTTTCGAAGCATTGTGCGACGTTAGGAGTCATCAGAAGGGCTTGGAGGCCGGCTAAGAAATTTCGGAGCAAGGTAAGTCTCCTTTCTAACTTTGTGAGGGGGAATCGTCCCCCCTAGGTGAATTAATTCAGTATATGCTATTATCTTCGGGGGCTACGTACGCACGAGTTGACGAGACTCCGTGCGTAGCTACTATTATGCCATGTCTGGTTAGTCTAGGACCCACTAGCAAGATTTATGTGTGCACATGTAACCCTGCCTGTAATATTAAGCTGCTAATATGACAAAAAACGTAACTGAAAGTTTAAAAGAAAACTAGAGTTCATGTTGTTAACCTCCTAATAAGAGATTTATTTCCGCTGTGAATATATGTGTACCTCGACTGGGTTGTATCATGAAGTAAAACTGAACTAGACAAATGAGTTTCAAAAGGAAAGATTTCAAAACCTATATTTCATGTTTCTTTTAATAAAGACTTTACCATTTTACTGAGAAAAACGGCTTTCCTGATAAAATACGAATTTATTATATGGCTATGTGTAACTTTGGGTGCCTGAGTTGCTTGAGTGATTCGCGAGCAAGAAGACCCTGTATTTGTGCATGTATTCTTATGAGCACCTGAGTCGCAGTTATGATTCGCGAGCAGGCTAGCCGTATTATATTGAGAGGTGCACTTTTGGGACGGACCGATTGATCCTCGGCAGTGCACAAAGAGGATTAGTATATTGAGGGATGCACTTTTGGGATGGGCCGATCGATCCTCCGCAGTGCATTGAGAGATTGAGAAACGCACTTTTGGTATGGGCGGTTTGATCCTCGGAAGTGTGTAGAGAGGTTGAGAGATGCACTTTTGGGATGTACCAATCGATCCTTGGTAGTGCATAGAGAGGTTGAGAGGTGCACTTTTGGTACGGGCCATTCGATCCTCGATAGTGTACGTGCATGACTATCTTATGACTCCGGCCGGTTGTCTTACCATTGTGTATAAATGACTACTTGGTATTATTCTATTGGTATTGGTTAGACATGTATCTGGGGAAAAGGAAGATTTACATTGTTTTTTATTCTCAGTGGTTACCTGGATTTTTGTACTTGTTGCTCACTGTCTTACATGTCTACTGTATTTCATCATATTCTGTCATATATTATGTTGTCGGACCTTATTAAGAGTCTAATTCGACCCCTCGTCACTACCTCTCTGAGGTTAGGCGGGCGACTTACTGAGTACACGTTGTTTTGTACTCGTGCTACACTTGATGTGCATGTTGCACAGGTACTATCATAGCAATGTGGAGGATTCGGAGACTTAGGCCAGCTGCACCACCCGAAGGCGATCCGCAGCTGGCAGAGTCACCTTCATACTATATTTATTCATTTTTAAATTTCGTTGTCCAGTTGTATTTCGGACAAACTTGTAATGATTGTAAAATTCTTAGAAATTGCTCATGTACTACCGTGTTCTGGGGATGTGTTGGGATTTATTTTATTAAACTTAATTGATTTGCTGTCGTATTTAAGTTTACACAAATTTATTTATTTGATTATGAAATGCAAGAAAAAGGTAACGATTTTCGAAAATGTTAAAACTGAAAAGTTATTTCAATTAATTAATGGTTTGGCTTGCCTGACCTTGTGTCCGGCGCCATCACGACCTTAGGAATTTTGGGTCTTGACAACATGGTATTATAGCTCTAAGTTACCGTACGTCTCACGAGTCATGAGCAAGTCTAGTAGAGTCTTGCGGATCGGTACAGAGACGTTTGTACTTATCTTCGAGAGGCTACAGGGCTGTTAGGAGTACATCCCTTCTTGGTTCTTCATCGTGCGAGTTGATTCCTTTGAGGCTTATGCCTGTGTTCATTCCTACTCAATCTTACGCGACGCGAAGAGCTTGCTATGGATCAAGAATTTGAGGAATGGAAATGGTGCTGCGAATGTAATTCGAGATGCTTCCATGTGTAAATGGTCGTGGTTGTTGTTATGGACCTGTGAAAGGGTAATATGTTGCTTCAGCTCAGTAGCTATGTTTTTGGGAGCCTTAAGGTCGTGCTTGGGTAGTGAAGATGGTTGCAATTTATTATCGCGCGATGTCGATATGATGATAAAACGTTGCCCGTAAGTTGGGGGTGATGAATGGTTTGAATGGAGGTCTTCTCAAAGCGTGATTTTGAGATTTTAGTGCTTTTGTTCTTGTAGAGGGAAGGCATTTGGAGTATGAAAGGCTCGGTTGGGAGTTATAAAGTAGTAATACTTGGTGTCTTCAAGTGAAATAGGGTATGCACCGCTGACGTGTAGACGTCATCATTGATCGAATGAAATGTGTTAGGTTTGTCGGTGTTATGGTTTCTTCTTTGCGTGGGGTCAGATTATTGAGAGGAAGTATTGAGGAATGCGGTTGGCAAAGAATGATCCTGGAATGAAGCAGGGTGTAGGATGGAGTATTGAGGTCGCATAGATCATGTATTTCAGCGTCGATGGGAGGTGCCCGCGGGTGATTTCTATAGGTTGGTTGTCTTCTGGGGATAGTTTAGCAATGGCGTGGTTGGCAGGTTCTGTGATGGGTCCGACTGGCTAGTCGGTAGGAGATAGAAGGTGTTAATGATGCTACAGAATTCGAGTATTTAGGGAGTGTCAGCAAGAGAATTTGGAAGATTTGGACGGATTGGCTGAGCAAGATCGTGTTATCAAAGCGGGAAGGATCTCAGCAGAGTCTAGAGTGTGCAAGGAGTAGCCTCAGGTTAAGTGGGGGAGTCTCACCATCTGCAATTGGGTTGTAGGATTGTTTTCGCATGGGGTTGAGGATTTTTGGCGTGTTGGCAAGTTATTTCAACTAAGGAAAAATGGGTAAAATGGTAATTATGCATGGGATTTGATGGATATGTGCAAAAGTTGGCCCTGTCACATAAGGGTTAGGCTTTGGAAGATTCAAAATTTATTCTTAAGGCATGGGCGGGTTGTAAGGATGGTGACTCAGTCACGTGTTTCATTGAAAAAGGTGTTCCTATGCTAGGAGAGCCTTGGGTTTGATTGTATTCGGGGCCAGACAAAGTGGGTGACTCTCAATAGCGGTCCTAGTGAGTTCAAAAATTAAAGAATGCGGCGTTAAAGGATTTCAGGCAGCAGTATGGTCGAGAATTGAGCTTTTGCAGAGTAATCTCTGAGAAAAAAAAAAGAAGGATGGTTGGAATGTTCTATGATATTTTTCAGCACACATGATACATTGGAGGAGTGAGAGAAATAGACTCCGAATTAAAGAAAAGATTATCAGAAGGATACGAGATGGGTTGCAGAATTTGGGCAGCACAGTCTCGTAAATCACGGTAACTGGAAATGAGTGATGGTTGAGCTTGCTGTGGGTTGAAGGAAGTTATTATTATTCCTGAGGCAATTGAAGATGATTAAAAGAAAATAGATTTATTAGCCATGGTTGAACTGGCACATTTGCGGCAGTGATCGGTTCCTTTGATGTGATTTAGTTATGCATGTGGTTTGTGCCAGTGTGTGCAGGGATTGTCGGTCGTCGTAACGAATTTCATGTGGGAGCATTTGAGTTCTATGGCGTGTCATGTGTATGCGGATTCCGGAAGGTTTATGGTGGTATTGACTACTACTTAAGGATTTGCATGATTTGGGTGACAATGGGAATTCACTCGTGTGTTGAGATGGTACTCTTGAATTGAGTCTAGTAAAAAGTTTCTATATGATGAAGTGTTCACCCTATTGGTGGTTCGGAAGTTGTGATGGAATTCTTTCGCTACCTCGTATTGGCATGTTAGATGCAGTAAGCAGTATGTAACTGGGAGTACAAATCGAGATTTAGGTCCGATGTTTATAAGTATGTCATGAGCTCGGAAGAGCAAGACAAAGAGATTTGAAAGTTCAAAGTAAGCTGGTGTTATCTTCAGTGTCACCTGAGATCTGTATTCGGTGAAAGAGGCTTTGTACCCTGGTCCTGGGTTCTCGATGTGTTTTGCGGCCTTAGTGTGGTCAGTGTTATGGATGGGAAGACTTGTTGCATTGTGTGGAAGGTTGTGGAAGCATGACCGCGAAAAGATTGTGTAAAGTATGACATGTAGTCACTTGTTGGATTCAATTTTGGACTTATTATACAGAAGTGCACTATTGCTTAATTGAGAATTTACGCCTAAAGGGCGTTCGGTTCAGTTGGTTATGGATCATGGGGTGCTAGTCCCGGTGATGGTGGTTGTTCGCGTGTATTATGAGGGAAGGTGGGTTAATATGGACCCAGACAAAAGCTATTAGCTTAGTTGGTGCGAGCAAGGTGTCTCGATGGTTGTGGATGAATTTAAATATGATTATGGGCTCCGTATGATCCGTGCATGCTCCTTTCAGTAGAGCGTTTCTCATGGAAAGGTATTAGAACAGCGGGTATTGTTCCGTCTTCATCAAATTCGTGTGTTATTGTTATTTGTGTCATGCGATTTGTGAAACGGCTTGATAATTTCCTATGTGTTGAGGTCCCGCGTGGTGGGGATGTTAAGAGAGCAGGATAGTTCTTGATATCTAGAGTGTATATATATATCGCACCTCAGTTCTGCTTGAGCTATTGTCACGCCCCAAGATCAAGGGACGCGACCGTCACTCAACCGGTTGACCCTAGTCAAACGAACCTGATTTGCCTTTCCTACCCAACGCGCTTCCCCGTATTATATCATCCATTATTTATGTGAAACATTGAGATAAGCTTAAAAGTGTGTCATTACCACAATAAAACCAATTTTTCCTCATTTTACATTATTATACTAGATTTCCCAAAACATACATAATAGACACAACACTTTCCAATACGGACCACGATTACAGGCAAATACACCCACTACCCAAAATATACATATACACCCACATAGTGTCTAGGGAGCCTCTTAGAGTACTAGGAGTTTATACAATACTTGCCGGCAACAAGATCCCGGCTATACCTTACAATACATAATATACTCAAAAGGAGGTGGCATGAACTACACATGGTCCCGAGAAGAAGTGGGGCTCAGCGGTACAGCTGAGAAAGGATGAGGAGAAAGCACCACTAACGGCGAGCTGAGCAACCTGCTATGGGCCCACCTACATCCATATAAAAACATGGAGCGCCCCGGCAAAAAGGACATTAGTACTGTGGAATAGTACTAGTATGTATGAACAAACTTTATCCCAAGTACAATCAAATAATAAACAAGTAAGAAACAGTAATAAAACCAATCAATCAATGCACGTGGACAGAAGCAACAAAAATCAACAAGTTTTACAATCTCTCCTTTTTCCCTTTCAACATCACCATATTCAAGAATTTCTCAGATTTTTCATACCGATAATGATAATGATCACATTCCATCCTTATTACCTCGGCTACCCTTATTTCCTCACATCTCATCCAGCTTATTACTTCGTGTTGTGGCGCGACCCGACCCCACCTGACAATTATATTTCATAACAACAACCACAAACAATTACATCACAAGAATTATCAACATTTCAAGGAACACAAGTTCATATCAACAATTTATTTATTTGGGCCCAAGCCACCATAGTTCTCACCAAGAAGTAATTCATGTACCCGGTGTTGCCATATTTGTTCAACTCATTTACATCATTTCACAATACCCTTTTTCCATTACTTTCCACGCACGACTTTTAGCCATTATATACATTCCCACGCTTGGGCATATCAACAATCTTTCTTTCATTAACACATACTTTCATATCGATACTCTCGAGCATTTACGAGCTTTGCACATAATAAGATAGGCACATCAATACACCTTTCACAACCTCATATAGCACTGTAATATGACAATCAACCAGGACAATCAGAGAGTAGAATCTCAAGTCTCAACACATTTGAACAATAAGTTCACATATTTTCAACAAGGTACACATGTCTTATGCTCGGACCCAACTAGGGGATTCTACAAAGGTTAAAGTTAGCCATACATACCTTGAATCGAGATTTTTCCTTAATTTCTATCTCAAATCACCGGACCTTATAGCACCTTCAGTCTAATTCACAATGCGACATATTTAAACTTAGAATTAGGAATCATGAACATGTCTTGAACTCATTTGAGCTTTCTATCAAACACTAGGTGTTCCTTCAGATTAAACAACCTCTTTTTAGTGAAAGGTTACTCCAACCTATTTTCCTTTACTAGATTATGATAAATTGGGTACATGGATGCAAGATTCTTAACCCCATCTTTATGAACTATCCTACCCATTTTCATTTTACCAAAAATCTTGAAATTAAGGTTAATGAGGTAGAAGCTTACCTCTTAGAGTGAAGAAATTTGTGTCCTACTTGATTAGTTCCAAGCTTGAGTGGTGAAGGGAGACCAATTTGATGATTTTGGAACTTTCTCTCTCTAGAACCCACTCTTTCCTCTCTCTAATATATCAGAAAAATGGTTAAAAATGAAGGGGAGGGGCATTTTAATGAACTGGAGTCGGTTTTTAAAAATTAGAAAAATAGGGCCCGACACAAGAATGCGGTCAGGAATGCGATCGCATTCCTGACATGCGGTCCACAGAGTCGACTGCATAATGGCCCTCAAGATGGGCCAAAATTCAAAACACACTGCCCAGGTATGCGACCATTGTGCTGTCCGCATACATGTTATGCGATTGCATAATGCGTCGTATAACTTCCCTCCCAAAATCAAAGGCAAGAATGTGACAGCTGTGCTGTCCGCAGAACTGAAATGCGATCGCATATTGGACTGCATAGTTGATAAGGCAATGATCTGCCAGTGTATGCGACCATTGTGCCGTCCGCATACATGTTGTGCAATCGCATAGATCGTCGCATACTACCTACTTTCTGGAAAATTTTATTCTTTAAGTCTCGGGGTACGTTTTACTCAATTTAGGTCTGTTTTAAAATTTTCCACAATAAAAATAACTCCGAGACTCATTCGGGCATTATTTTTAATCCTCGAATGATGGTTTTGGAAATCTATTAGTTTCGAAAGCATGATATGCAACTTCCAGATTTTCACTAACTCTAATATTTTAGAAAAAGTTTGCCAGAGTTCCCTTTGTAATTAGGCCTATCTACTTATCAGAGAGCCTCCGAAACACATTTCAAAGCATCATTACACAGTTTTAATCACCCAATAACTCACACACAATGTTGTTACCTAAACAATTTGCAAATATTCAATCATTTTGTCAACTACACATAGTTCTTTCTTCTTATACCACAAATTTGCACATGGTTCACATTTTTGCACACAACTTGGTCGTTTTAATGAGTCCCATACAACCCAATCACCTCAATATACTATATTCATTTCAATTAATCCATACCAACCTACTCTATTATTAATCACTTTCCTAACACACACGTTCCACAAAAAAATCATTTACCTCAAGGGTTGCACACTACCCAAATAGAACTGCGGGTTCATTTTTAGCACACATTAGGAAATTACAACAATAAGGCATTTAGGGGAAGATGGGGTGCTTTTGCACAAAACCGAACATAATTTATAATTTGCTTAGAGATGACAGTTCTGACGAACACTACTAGACTTATTCAAACAAACGGGGATATTTTTCTTTCATCACATCTTCCGCTTCCCACGTGGCTTCCTCAATGTGCTTACTTCGCCACAATACTTTAACTGAAGCAATTTCTTTGTTCCTCAATCTACGGACTTGTCTATCAAAAATAGCAACCAGAACCTCTTCATATGATAATTCTTCATTAACCTCAATAGTATCAACTAGCACGATGGCTAATGGATCTCCAACCACTTTCTTCAACATGGACACGTGGAACACCGGGTGCACTAATGACAATTCAGGGGGTAATTCCAACCTATAAGCCACTTGTACTATCCTTTGAGCAATCCGATATGGGCCGACATACCTTGGGCTCAATTTCCCTTTCTTCCCAAACTGCATCACTCCTTTCATGGGAGATACTTTCAACAATACCCAATCATCTACTTGGAATTCCAATTCTCTTCGACGAATGTCCGCATAGGATTTTTGACGGCTCTGAGCGGTTTTCATCCTCTCCCGAATGACTCTAATTTTTCCAATGCCTGATGCACAAGATCTGGCCCTAACAATTCTGCTTCACCAACCTCGAATCACCCAATCGGAGATCTACACCTCCTTCCGTACAATACCTCAAATGTGGCCATCTGAATGCTAGCCTGAATGTTGTTATTGTAATAAAATTTGATAAGCGGTAAATGATCATCCCAACTACCCTTGAAGTCCAACACACAAGCCCGTAACATATCTTCAAGCGTCTGAGTAGTCCGCTCTGTCTGACCGTCAGTCTGGGAATGGAAAGTTGTGCTGAGATTTACTTGAGTACCCAAACCTTGCTAAAATTTCCTCCAAAAAATAGTTGTGAACTGGGCTCCTTGGTCTTAGATAATAGAAAACTGGAGTACCATGAAGCCTGACTATTTCCTTGATATACAACGGAGCATATTGTTCTGCAGTATCGGTGGACTTGACTGGCAAGAAGTGAGCTGATTTTGTGAGTCGATCCACTATCACCCAAATCGAGTCGAACTTGCGCTGAGTGCGAGGAAACCCTACCACTAAATCCATGTTGATCATTTCCCATTTCCACATTTGAATTTCCATAAGCTGAGTTAACCCACCAGGCCTCTGATGCTCGGCCTTCACCTACTGACAATTCGAACATTTGGATACAAAGCCTGCCACCCCTATTTTCATACTGCTCCACTAATAAACAACCCGGAGATCTTGATACATTTTTGTAGAACCTAGGTGCACGGAATACCTTGAATTTTGAGCTTCCGCCATTACCCTCTCCCGAGATTATCCACATCTTGAACACATAGCTTTTCCTGGCACCGCAAAATACCATCATCACTTCCAAGTGAAAATACCAAAATATTGCTATTCAAAACTGCGTCCTTCAATTGCGCCAATGGTGGATCAATAAACTGCTTCTCCTTGACTTCTGCTACAGCTGATGATTCTACCCCATGACTCTCCCCTTGTGTGAGGTCGAGATAAGACCCCTAGACTAGTTAATTGACAGACCTCCCGAGCTGACGGCCTATGATCTTTCTCCAAATGAACTAGACTACTAATAGACTTCCGACTGAGAGCGTCAGCCACTACATTTGCTTTCCTTGGATGGTACAGAATGTTCATATCATAATCTTTAAGCAATTCTAACCATCGCCACTGTCTTAAATTCAACTCCTTCTGCTTGAACAAATATTGGAGACTCTTGTGGTCTGAGAACACGTTCACATGGACCACATACAAATAATGCCGCCAGATTGTTAATGGAAACACAATTGCCGCGAGTTCTAAATAATGCGTCGGATAATTCTTCTCGTGATTGTTGAGTTGCCTGAAAGCATAGGCTATAACCTTCCCGTGTTGCATCAACACACATCCCAAACCAACCCTTGAAGCATCGTAATAAACCACAAATTCCTCCGTGCCTTCTGGAAAAGTTAACACCGGTATTGAAGTCAATCTTGATTTCAATTCCTGAAAGCTCTTTTCACAAGCGTTGGACCATTGGAACTTAGTTGCCTTCTGCGTCAATTTAGTCAATGGAGAGGCTAGGGTAGAGAACCTCTCCACAAACCTCCGATAATACCTGGCTAGACCCAAGAAACTACGAATCTCTGTCGGGGTCGTTAGTCTAGGCCAATCCTTCACCGTTGTGATCTTATGGGGATAAACCTTAATCCCTTCTCTGGAAACAACATGACCCAAAATGTAACTGACTCCAACAAAAATTCACATTTTGAAATCATGGCATACAATTGGTGTTGATGAAGAGTCTGTAGAACCGCCCTGAGGTGATTAGCATGATCCTCCTGATTCCGCGAGTAGACAAGGATGTCATCCATAAAAACAATCATGAAGGAGTTAAGAAACGTTTTAAAAACCCGATTCATAAGATCCATGAAAGCCGTTGGAGCATTGGTCAGTCCAAAACACATTACCAAAATTTCAAAATGGCCATAACGAGTTCTGAAGGCGGTCTTAGGAATATCCTGCTCTCTGATCTTCAAATGGTGATACCCCGACTGTAAATCAATTTTGGAGAAGAACCTCGCACCCTGCAATTGGTCGAACAAATCATCTATCCGATACAATGGATACTTGTTTTTGTTAGTGACTTTGTTAGGCTGTCGATAATCAATACGCATCTGAAGCGACCCATCCTTCTTCCTGACAAAAAGAACCAGAGTGCCCCACGGCGACACACTCGACCGAATGAACCCCTTCTCTAATAAGTCTTTCAACTGCTCCTTTAACTCCCTCAACTCTGCTGGCGCCATTCTGTATGGTGGAATAGATATTGGTGGCGTATCTAGCGACCCATCAATCCCGAAATCGATCTCTCTATCTGGTGGAATCCATGGAAGCTCGTCCGGAAATACTTCAAGAAACTCATTCACGACTGGGACCGACTTGGGGGCAGACACTTCTGAAGTGGTGTCCGCAACCCGAACCAAATGATAAACACACCCCTTTCTAATCATCTTTGAGGCCTTGAGGTAGGAAATAAACCTACCCTTTGGCACCACACCATTCCCTTTCCACTCAATAACTGACTCATTAGGAAACTCTAGTCTCATAATTCTTGTTCGACAGTCGAGTTTAGCAAAGCACGAGTAAAGCCAATCCATCCCATGATAACATCAAAATTTACAATCCCAAGTTCGATAAGATTGGTCATGGTATCCCGACCACACACCGTGACAACACAATTACTATAGACTCGTGAGGATGTGATGGAATCACCAACAACAGTCGACACAGAGAACGGCTTATGGAGTTGTTCGGGTTCTATCCCAAAAATTGAAGCAATAAATGGGGTAACATATGACAAAGAGGACCCCGGATCAATAAGAGCATAAACATCAAGTGCTTGAACATTCAGAATAAATGTGATAACATCTAGATAAGCCTCCGCACTCTGGCGACCATTCAAAGATAGAAGCGACTAGGTCCACATCTACCTCGTACTCCACCCCTAACTGCACCACGCCTTGCTGGAGTTGGTGGACGCCCTAAAGATGCGGTGACTGAAGAACCTGATGGCTGAGCAAAACCACTACACATGCCCTGACTGGGTGCACAACAATCCCGCTGAATATGACCTCTCACCCCACACCCGTAGCATACCGAGATTTCCAGGTAACAAGACTCGATATGGAACCTCCCACACTCATGGCACAGAGCCCTCCTCTGCTACTGGAACCCCCCTCCTGGACGACCGGGCTGATGGGGTCTCCTACTGTCTGATCCTGGTCCCGAGCGACTGCTCTGCTGATAGCAGTGCACTGATGGCCGTGCACTGGATGAGGACTGAGCATAAGACTGGGATGGCCCTGATGGTCCTCTCCCCTGAACTTGTCTCCCTCCTCCAACTGAAATCTCCGAGTGGCCCGCTAACCGGGCTCTGCTGATACTCTCCCTCTCTGACCTTATCTTAAGAAGGATCTCAAGAAGTTATCTATGAAAGCATCAACAAACGCATCCCATCTCGCCGGAGGGCTTCCCTCCCCACGGGAATCCTCCCACATCTCAAACCAGGAATATGCTACTCCCCTCGACCTCTAAGATGCTAACTCAACCCCCTCTGTCTCTGTAGCCTTCATGACCTGAAGCGTATTGTACATTTCATCTAGAAAGTCCTGCGGATCAGCCTCTAGATCAATACCTGAGAACTCTGGAGGGGCCTACCGCAGAAACTGGTTGACTCTAGAACCGGCGGAATCTCTCTGTCCGCTAGAGGATGCAGGGGCAGCATGAGATATTTGGGCCTGAGCGGCCACTAACTGGGTCAACATATGAATAGCTCCCCTGAGGTCCCCATCGGAAGTACCGGGGCCTGGAGCTGGAACTAAAGAAGGATCAGGAATATCGGCGGGAGGGATTGTATCACCCTCCGCCGCAGCAGGAATAGGAACACTCTGATCTGGAACAGATAAGCCATATGGATTCATGGTCGGGGATTCGCTCTCACCCGCACCATCGGGTACAGAATTCACGGCCACACTTAGGGCGGCATTGACCTCTAGGCCGAGTCGAGCTCTCTTCTTTGGTGCCACCACTGAGAATTTTGGAACATAGCACGAGTTAGACAAGAATTTTCTCACTTTACACTTTACCGCACGATATAGAATGACACTCAAAAGGGTGTTTCCTAAATGTCCATGTAGCCCCCTAATTATAGATATGATCGACAACACACCGATAAGAAGGGCTCTACTAGCCACGGCTCCGAGACATCGTAGGAAACTTTGAAAACCTTAGGCTCTGATACCAAGTTTGTCACTCCCCAAAATCGAGGGACGCGACCGGCACTCAACCGGGTGACACCACTCAAGCGAACCTGATTTGCCTTTCCTACCCAACGCGCTTCTCCGTCTTTATATCATCCATTATTTATGAAACAGTGAGATAAGCGTAAAACTGGGTGATTCCAACAATAAGACCAACTTTTCCTCATTTTACATTATTATACTAGATTTCCCAAAACATACATAATAGACACAACACTTCCCAATACGGACCATGATTACGAGAAAATACAACCACTGCTTAAAATATACATATACACCCACATAGTGTCTATGAAGCCTCTAAGAGTACTAGGAGTTTATAAAATACTTGCCGGCAACAAGTTTCCGGCTATACCTTACAATACATAATATACTCAAAAGGAGGTGGCATGAACTACACATGGCCCCGAGAGGAAGTGGGGCTCAATTGTACAACTGAGAAATGATGAGGAGAAAGCACCACTAACGCCGAGCTGAGCAACCTGCTATGGGCCGACCTACATCCATATAAAAAAATGTAGCGCCCCCGGCAAAAGGGACGTTAGTACTGTGAAATAGTACTAGTATGTATGAACAAACTTTATCCCAAGTACAATCAAACAGTACATAAGTAAGAAACAGTAATAGGACCAATCAATCAATGCACCTGGATAGAAGCAACCAAAATCAACAAGTTTCAGAATCTCTCCTTTTTCCCTTTCAACATCACCATAATCAAGAGTTTCCCAGATTTTTCATTTTGATAGTGATAATGATCACATTCCATCCTTATTACCTCGGTCATCCTTATTACCTCGGCCACCCTTATTTCCTCACATCTCATCAAGCCTATTACTTTGTGTTGCAGCGCGCAACCCGATCCCACCTGGCAATCATATTTCATAACAGCAACCACAAACAATTACATCACAATAATTATCAACATTTCAAGGAACACAAGGTCATATCAACAATTTATTTATTTGGGCCCAAGCCACCATAGTTCTCACAAAGCAGTAATTCATGTACACGGTGTTTCCATATTCGTTCAACTTATTTACATCATTTCACAATACCCTTTTTTCCATTACTTTCCACGCACGACTTTTAGCCATTATATACATTCCCACACTTGGGCACATCAACAATATTTCTTTCATTAACACATACATTCATATCGATACTCTCGGGCATTTACGAGCTTTGCACATAATAAGACAAGCACGTCAATACACCTTTCACAACCTCATATAGCACGGTAATATGACAATCAACCAGGACAATCAGAGAGTAAAATCTTAAGTCTCAACACATTTGAACAATCAGTTCACATATTTTCAGCAAGGTACACATGCCGTATGCTTGGACCCAACAAGGGGATTCTACAAAGGTTAAAGTTAGCCATACATACCTCGAATCGGGATTTTCCCTTAATTTCTATCTCAAATCACCGGACCTTCTAGCACTTTCAATCTAATTCACAATGCGACACATTTAAACTTAGAATTAGGAATCATGAACATGTCTTGAACTCATTTGAGCTTTCTATCAAACACTAGGTGTTCCTTTAGATTAAATAACCCTTTTTTAGTGAAAGGTTACTCCAACCTATTTTCCTTTACTAGATTATGATAAATTGGGTACATGCATGCAGGATTCTTAACCCCATCTTTATGAACTATCCTACCCATGTTCCATTTTACCAAAAATCTGGAAATTAAGGTTAATGAGCTAGACGCTTACCTCTTAGAGTGAAGAAATTTGTGTCCTACTTGATTAGTACCAAGCTTGGGTGATGAAGGAAGACTAATTTGATGAAGTTGGGACTTTCTCTCTCTATAACCCACTCTTTCCTCTCTCTAATATATAAGAAAAATGGTTAAAAATGAAGGGGAGGGGTATTTTAATTAACTGGGTTGGTGTTTCAAAATTAGAAAAATAGGGCCCGACACAAGAATGCGGTCAGGAATGCAATCGCATTCCTGATATGCGGTTCGCATAATCGACCGCATAATGGCCCTCAAGATGGGAAAAAATTCAAAACACACTACCTAGGTATGCGACCATTGTGTGATCCGCATACACGTTATGCGATCGCGTAATGCATCGCATAATTTCCCTCACAAAATCAAAGGCAACAATGTGACAGCTATGCGGTCCGCAGAACTAAAATACGATCGCATATTGGACCGCATAGTTGACCTCAAATGGGGAAGTGATCTTCCCATGTATGCGACCATTGTGCGGTCCGCATACATGTTATGCGATCGAATGGTGCGTCGGATAACACCTACTTTCTGGAAAATTTTATTCTTTGAGTCCCGGGATACTTTTTACTCAACTTAGGTATGTTTTAAAAATTTCCACAATGAAAATAACTCGGGGACTCATTCGGGCATTATTTTTAAATTAGAAAATTTCATGGGTCTTTACAGTTATGTAGCCTACGACTTTATCAGTCTCCCCAGGATGGTATTGTGCACCTAGCGTGCTTGTGATTGATGTTTGATATTGTGGTAGTGAGCGATTTAGCTATGTGTGTGTTTTCTTACGTGAGTTTTATCTTATTTGGATTGGGTGTCACTCCTCCACGGGTATGTTATAGGGATCGGGTGGCACGCCGCCACAGGTATGTTATTTTGATCGGGTTGCACACCCCGACAGTGTGATGCTGAGTAAAGATCCTATATTTATTTTCTTATGTTTTACTTCTTGTTTTATAAGACAAAGTTCATATTGGTTACGTTAGTTGAATCGTTCTTTCCTGGGCCATTTCTTATTTATCATGTTCGGGTTATGGCCTATTGGCGTCATGTGGTATCATGGGAGGCTGTTAGTCCTGTTTGGGGTGACTTGCTGTCTGAGTAGTTCATACTGGGTGAGACGAGGTTATCAGATCAGGGATCAATACGATAAGGTTATGCAAATTGTATATTAAAGGGAAAATACCATCATTCATGTTCATAATGAAAGTAACGATTCTAGTCAAGATGAGGTATTCAAGGATTTGTTAACTATGCGGTTGAGTGTGCATTTATGCGCATTCCCTCCGTTGTGGTTGTATCGCTAGCATTATAGCAGGATTTCAGTCTAAATGTTATGAGGTGCATCAGGAGCATCAGATTTTGTAGGCCTTGGCTAACAAGGTTCCGAGAGTGTCGCTGTGGTAAGACGATGGGTTATGCGGTGCATGGTGCCGTTTCCGCAAGAGTATGGAGTTATGATCTGGTGTATCATGTGCAGGTTGATGCAGTGCTTATATATATTGAAAGTAAGCCTGGCTAGAGAAATTTCAGGTGTTTGAATGAATTCTGAGCTTATTATATGGATAAAGAAGAAATCTCCAGATTTGATCAAGCTATTGTGCACGACTGGGTTGTGGTAGGACGGGCAGATGCTCGAGATGTTAAACAGTGATTTTAGGTAACTCAAGAGCAGTTCTCAGCACATTCGAGGATGAACGTTTTTTTAAGTGGGGGAGAATGTAACGACCCGACCGATCGTTTTGAGTTATGGCGCATCTTTCAGTGGGTTGAAGTCGTGAGCAACTCCTTTTCAGGTATTATGACCCGTGCGCGTGGTCGAAATTGAATCCAAGGAAGTTTTGAATTGATTTGGAAAGAAAATTCTCATTTCAGAAGCCTTAAGTTGGAGAAATCAACTAAGATTGGAATTTTGAGTAAACGATCTCCGAATTAGGATTCAAGGTTCTGGTAGGTTTGTATAATGATTTCGGACTTGGGTGTATGTTCGGACCGGGTTTTGGATAACTCGGGAGCGTTTCAGCGTATATTATGGAAGATAGCATTTTAGAAGGATTTCATGAATTTTGGGTTGAAGTGCATATCAGTGAGGTTGATGTCCGTTTGGGATTCCAAGTCTGGGAATAACTCTGTATGGTGATTCTGGAATTTGGAGTGCGATCGGAAGTGAATTTGGATGTCCGTAGATCATTGTGGAGTCTTTTGGCTAAAGATAAAAAATTTGAAGGTTTTTTGGGAAACCCGGCCGGAAGTGGAAGTTTTGATTTTGCGGTCGAAATGTGATTCCGAAAGTTGGAGCAGGTCTTTAATGTTAAATATGACTTCTGTGCAAAATTTGAGGTCAATCAGACGTGATTTGATAGGTTTCGGTATCGGATGTAGAAGTTTGAAATTCTAAGTTCTTAAAGAATTGGATTTGAGTGTGATTCGTTGTTTTGGCATTGTTTGATGTAATTTGAGGGCTCGAGCAAGTCTGTGTCATGTTTTGGAACAGGTTGGTATGATTGGACGGGGTCCCGAGGTCCTTGGGTGGATTCCGGGTGGTTAACGGATCAAAGTTAAAGTTGGAAAAGAGCTAAACCTGTTGTCATCTAGTGTAACCGCACCTGCGAGGTTTTGGCCGTAGGTACGACTTGGGAGTCGCAGGTGCGAGTGTGGGCTTGTACTGGTTGGGCACCGCAGGTGCGATGGGATATTATGCACATGCGAAGCCGCAGGTGCCGGAAGTAGGGCGCAAGTGCGATTTGGCTAAAGTTGAGGGAAACCGCAGGTGCGGGTGATTTGGTCGCACCTACAGGATCGCAGGTGCGGATGAAGGACCACAAGTGCGGAAATCGACCTGGGCAGAATGTTTTAAAACAAGAAATTTTGTTCATTGTCTTCATTTTCTTCATGGGATAGACGATTCTGGAGAGCTTTCAAGGGTGATTTCACCAAGCATCAAGAGTTAAGTAAATTCCTCCCGTTTTTGAATTTAATGCAAGATTATTACATAGATTTGGTAGTAGAAATTGAGGAAAATTTGGGAAATATTGAAGAAACCTAGAATTATGGGAATTTGGATTTTTAGCCAAGAGTTGTGCATGCATATTAGAGTAAATTGTATATTTGAGTTAGTAACGCTATGGGTAGGGTATATCTTCGAAAAAATTCGGATTTTCGGGCACGTGTGCTTGAGGGAATTTTCGTCATTTCACTGAGCGGAGATGGGAACGTATATGATTTGGAATTTCCACAAATATTAGAGTATATTTCCATTTGTTTTTCGTTGTTATAGTTTCGGAGCATTGTTCGACGTTGGGAGTCATCAGAAGGGCTTGGAGACCGACTAAGGAATTTCGGAGCAAGGTAAATCTCCTTTCTAAATTTGTGAGGGGGAATCGTCCCCCTAGGTGAATTAATTCAGTCTATGCTATTATCTTCGGGGGCTACGTACGCATGAGGTAACTGGACTATGTGCGTAGCTGCTATTATGCCATGTCCGGGTAGTCTAGAACCCACTAGCATGATTTATGTGTGTACCTATAACCCTGCCTGTGATATTAAACTACTAATATGACCAACAACGTAATTGAAAGTTTAAAAGAAAAATAGAGTTCATGTTGTTAACCTCCTAAAAAGAGATTTGATTCTGCTGTGAATATATGTGTACCTGGACTAGGTTGTATCATTAAATATTACTGAACTGGAAAAATGAGTTTCAAAAACAAAGATTTCAAAACCTATATTTCATGTCTCTTTTAATAAAGACTTTACCATTTTCCCGAGAAAAATGGTTTTCTTAATAAAATACGAATTTATTATATGGATATGTGTAACTTTTGGTACTTAAGTCGCTTGAGTGATTCGCGAGCAGGAAGACCCTGTATTTGTGTATGTGTTCTTACGAGCACCTGAGTCGCAGGTATGATTCGCGAGCAGGCTAGCCGTATTATATTGGGAGGTGCACTTTTGGGATGGGCCAATCGATCCTTGGCAGAGCACAGAGAGGATTACTATATTGAGGGATGCATATTTGGGACGGGCCGATCGATCCTCGGTAGTGCATTGAGATATTGAGAGACGCGGTTTTGGTACGGGTCGTTCGATCCTCGACAGTGTGTAGAGAGGTTGAGAGATGCACTTTCGGGACGGGCCGATCAATCCTCGGCAGTACATAGAGAGGTTGAGAGGTGCAATTTTAGTACGGGCCGTTTGATCCTCGGCAGTGCACGTGCATGACTATCTTATGACTCCGGCCGGTTGTCTTACCCTTGTGTGCGCATGACTACTTGCTACTATTCTATTGGTATTGGCTAGACATGTATTTTGGTAAAAGGAAGGTGTACATTGTTGTCTATTCTCAGTGGTTACCTGGATTTCTGTACTTGTTATGTACTCGTTACTCATTGTCTTACATGTCTACTGTATTACATCATATTCTGTCATATATTATGTTGTCGGACCTTAGTAAGAGTCTAATTTTACCCCTCGTCACCACCTCTCTGAGGTTAGGCAGGCGACTTACGGAGTACACGTTGTTTTGTACTCATGCTACACTTGCTGTGCATTTTTATTGTACAGGTACTTTCATAGCAATTTGGAGGATTCAGAGACTTAGGTGAGCTGCACCACCCGGAGGCGATCCGCAGCTGGCAGAGTTAGCTTCATAATGTATTTATTTATTTTAAATTTCCTTGTCCAGTTGTATTTCGGACAGGCTTGTAATGATTGTAAAAATCTTAGAAATTGCTCATGTACTTGTGACACCGGATTCTGGAGATTTGTTGGGATTTATTTCATTAAACTGAATTGATTTGCTTTCTTATTTATGTTTACACAAATTTATTTATTTGATTATGAAATGCAAGAAAAAGGTAACGATTTTCGAAAATGTTAAAACTGGAAAGTTATTTCAATTAATTAATGGTTTGGCTTGCTGGACCTTGTGTCCGGCGCCATCACGACCATAGGGATTTTGGGTTGTGACAAGCATGTTGAAGTAACTGAATTGCATACGACTTGTTGAGGTAACCCAATTATATGCTAGTTGATGGAGTGACTAGTAATGTGTGGAGTTGGTTAAACATGTGTCTCGGGGGCTCCCTGACAGGTAGATTGGCCTAAAATTCTATTTTTATACCCGACCCCCAGTTCATTTAAACACTTACCCCCTTCCATTTTAACGATTTTCTGAACAAAATAGAGAGAGGGAAGAGAGAGTTATTCAGAGAGAAGGTTCCATCTTCACCCAAAATTGATTCTTCACTATTACTTGGGCCTGGAAGTTATTGAGTAATTGTCATCTTTTTCACTCTAAGAGGTGAGTCCCCACCCCATTTCTTTTTAATTCTCAGTTTTTTGCTAAAAAGGGTAGAACACATAAATTGATTCTTCAAGATAAAAGCTGACACCTCGCATCCACGCAAGTTAAACTCTATAATCTAGTAAAGGGAAACGAGTTTGGGTAATTATTCACAAAAAAGGGTTAGTAATCTAGGGGTCACATAGAGTTCAATAAAATGCCTAAATGAGTTCGAGTTATGTTTATGGTTCTTAATTCTAAGTGAAATATGTCACATTGTGGAATAGATTGACGGTGCTAGACGGTCTGGTGATTTGTTATTAAAAAATTAAAGAGGAATTCCGGTTCAATGTATGTATGGCTAACTTTAATCTTTGTAGATTCATCTTGTTGGTGTCCGAGCATATGGTATTAAATTCTTGCTTGAGGATACGTAAATTGATTGTCCTGTTGTGTCGAGGTGTAAGATTTCATTCTCTGATTTTCTTAGTCGATTACCATGCTAATTACAATTGTGAAGGGTGATTCTTTGTGTTTAGCCTATCATGTGTAATGTTCGTTAAATGTTCGAATATGTCAATATGGTAGTATGTGCAACTAAATGAAAGAATGTTAACGTACCCTAATGTGGTAATATATCTAATTTCTAAGGGTCGAGTGTGGCTAATGATAAAAAGAAACTGTGGATTATTGTGCCTTGACTTCATATAGTTGTTGGTTGATATGAACTTATGTTCTTGATGATGAAGATCCCTGTGATATAATTGTAGCTTATTATTACTATCAAATATGATTATACAGTATGATCGAGTTGCGCGCTGCAACACAAAGTAAAAAGGGTAGAGAGGTAATAAGGGTGAAATGTGATTGTACGGTTGGATCAGGTTGCACGCCGCAACACAAAGTAATAAGGGTGGAGAGGTAATAAGGGTGAGATGTGAATATACGGTAGGATCGGGTTGCGTGCCGCAACAGATGAACAACTGAAATGAGTAACTGTGGAATTTTCATTCGTGATTTTCTGTATATTTGTGTGGTAGTTGTGTGGTTGCCCTGACTATCTTCCAATTGTGTACTATTTGATTTTACTTAGAATAAACTTTGTTCATACATAGTAGTACTATTCAAAGATAGTAACGTCCCTTTTGCCGGGGGCGGTACATCTTTCATATGGATGTAGGTGGTTTCACAGCAGGTAGCTCAGGCCGCCGATAGTGGTGCCTCCCTTCCATTCCTTCAGCAGATCCGGTGAGCCCCATTTCCTCTCGAGGCGGTTCGTAGTCTATATTATCTCTTTTGTATATGTCATGTCTTCTAAGGTACAACCGGAGCCTTGTTGCTATTGGGCAAACTCTTAGTACCATTAGAGGCTCCGTAGACATGATGTGGGTTATACATATATGTATTTTGGGCAATAATTGTGTTTACTAGTAATCGTTGTCCGAATCGGAATTATTGTATGTTTTGCGATTACCAAATGTCTAAAGGATAAAGGATGAAATGAATTCAAATGGTAAATTCATGCATAAACTCTAAATTGCAAATCAATGTGGAATAATGTATATAGTAAAAACGGGGTAACGCGTTGGGTAGGAAAGACAATCCAGGCCCGCTTGACGGGGATGATCCGGTTGGGCGCCGGTCTCGTTCCTCGGTTTTGGGGCATGAAGTTTTTCATGCCCCAAAACCGAGGGACAGGACTGGCGCCTAACCGAATGAACCCGGTCAAGCTAACCTGATTTTCCTTTACTACCCAATGCATTTCCCCGTGTTTATAGCATACATTATTCACATGAAATAGCAAGAGAAAATAAAAAATGTGGATTCACAACATAAATTCCAATTTTTCTCTTTTAACGCTTTAACATTAGACCTTACCAACACATACATACTAAACAAAACATTGCCGATATGGGGCCAAGATTACGAGTAAGTACAACAACTACCCAAAATATATTTACCACCCACATAGTTTCTACGGAGCCTCTAAGAGTACAGAGAAGAAAACATAGACTTGCCGGTAACAAGGCCCCGGCTATACCTCAAAAGAAACGACATACAAAAACCGAGTCAATATGAACTACACACAGCCCCAAAAGGAAGTGGGGCTCACCCAGACTGCTGAAGAGATGGAGGGAAGGAACCACTATCGGCGATTAGCGCTTCCTGCTACAGAGCCACCTACATCCATTTGTAAGATGTAACGCCCCCGGCAAAAGGGATTTTAGTACCATTGAATAGTACTAGTATGTGTGAACAAACTTCACTCTAAGTAGAATAAAACAGTAAAAAAATAGAAGGAAGTCATGGAAACCAAATAAATACTTCACAGAAATACAGAGAACACAAATGAGAGTTTCACAGTTTCTTATTTCAATTGTTCTCGTGTTGCGGCGCGCAACCGATCCCACCGGACAACTCACATTCCACCCTTATTTCTTATGTTGCGGCGTGCTACCCGATCCCACCGTACAGTTCGCAATCTACCCTTATTTCTTCTGTTGCAGCGTGCAACCCGATTCCACCGTACAATTCACATTCCACCCTTATTTCTTCTCAACATCAACCTCATTTCTTTTGTTGTTGCACGCAACCCGATCCCATCTTACAATCATATTTGATAGAAACATCAACCAATCAATTCAATCACAAGGATTTTCATCATAAAGAATATACATTCGTAACAACCAAATAACCATGTGAAATCAAGGCCACAGTAATCTTTACCAAACAGTTAGTCATATACGGCATACCATCAAGATATAGTTCAATTAGATAAATCCACATTTCCTTTACATTACTTTCTACGCAGCATTTAGCACTTAGATACATTCAACAATTTGATTCGTTATCATTTCTCTCGTTTTGCATCACATCATCTCATACCGATGTATTCAACATTTAATGAGCTTTGCACATGATAGAATAAGCACAAAAGATAACCTTTTCAAAATCTCAAGTAGCATGGTGACATGGTAATCAACTAAGGCATTCAGAGAATAGGATCTTTCACCTCATCACAATAGGAAAATCGATTCAAATACACTCAAGCCATGATTTCATATCGAATGCTCGGACACTAACAAAGTGACTCTACAAAGATTAAAGTTAGCAATACATACCTCAAAGAGCTTTTCGTTAAGTTATACAGTACACCAACACCTTTAGCAATAAAAATCTATAAGGAGATAGCGGAAATCAATTAATAATTAGGAAGATTACCCATGGTGTAACTCGCTTAGAAATTTCATCAAACACCTAACATGTGAAGTAGACTACAAGGTTTAAAAATGGCAATTCCCTCTTCCCTCAACCAAAATTTTAACATGAACTACCCAATTTTGTAATTTAATATCACATACTACAACTTAGTCCCACATGCATGGCCTATTTCTAACCCTCACAACATATTTGAACCCTTAACCTCTTGCATGAAATTTTTCGAAGTAGGACTTACCCAGATGAAGGACAATGTAAGGTTATCTTCCTTGATTCTTGAAGACTTGAGCAAGATTTGGGTGATTATGAAGTTATAGCCCTTATTTATCTCTCTATATGCTCTTCTCTCCCTCTAAAATCAGTAGAAA
The DNA here is from genome assembly GCA_005239505.1 of Nicotiana paniculata. Lineage (NCBI taxonomy): Eukaryota > Viridiplantae > Streptophyta > Magnoliopsida > Solanales > Solanaceae > Nicotiana > Nicotiana paniculata. The sequence continues at coordinate 149,189 of ML305917.1, read as the reverse complement.
ATGACCCCAAATGAAGCCCCTAAACCTATTTATGACAATGGGGCCGGGTTATAAAAATAGGAAAAATAAACCTCTGAAACAGGGTCTGCGATCGCATAATGGAAAACAAAACAAGAATGTGGGTCGCAGAATGCATCACGAAATAGGTGCCCAAAACTGGGTAACACTGGCCCAATTTGCGACAGATCAGCGATCATAGAGTAAAAAATGCGACAGAAATGCGATCGCATATTCGACACAGGATCGCATTTTTCCAGCTTTTGGTAATTTGATCATTACTTTGTGTAGGATGGTCCAAATGAGGAACGGTTTGAAGAGTTGACTAACTCCCAAATTTTTCAGAAATTTCGGCATCATCTCCTTTGTAACTAGGCCTATCCACCTGTCATAGAATCACCCAAAACCATCGTAAAAGGTCATCAATAACTCGACAAAGCACCACAATGTATTTAACCATAACACTAATTCTCTGCATCATAAGAACTACATTATCATAATGACACGTGAACATGGACTGCACATTTTTAGATCATAACACCAATAACGTACCTTTCAAGTCAAAACTTATTGATATACAATCAAGTGAAAATATTTTCCTTCCATGACACTTTTGGCCTTCAAGGTGGCCCCCTCCAATTAGAAGCTTTGCGATAACACATTCATGGAAGCAATCCCAACCCCTAAACGTATCTAACAAAGATGATAGCTAGATACCTTGCATAAGCTAACTATCCATTAACTTCACCTTCGATAATATACACCAGGGTTATACACAAAGGATCTCCAACTACCTTTTTAGGCATAGACATGCGAAAACACAAATACATGAGGAACAACTACGAGAAAACCTCATACTCCTAGTGCGACCTAATGGGAAATGCATTTATGTATTCTTCATTATCAATTCACATAATATCTGTAGGGGAATGTTTTGAGAATAACTGGTTCACCCTCCTGAATTCTAAATCTCTATGCGAACACACAAACTAAACCCGTGGTGACCTTCACGATTACTCTAAGATGTGCCATAATAAATTGACCATAAGATTACCTACTGATTATATGAGATCACAGTGTTACTTTGACACGTTTCAACCTTCAATACCAAATAGACCTAATACAGTAAGGAGCAACGGAGTTCAAGATTCGGTTAAAGTTATTCAGGAATCCATTAATGTGCTGAGAAGAGTATTTCATGAGGTTATATGCTAAGAGACACAAGGATTTTTATTAATGATGCCGACATGGTTTAATCTAGGTGACTACATCAATTATCAGATAAGTGAAGCATAGTGGTAACTAGTATTCTTAGATAAGGTGGATACCATGTATGTGAACTTGATATTTTAAAGAAGTGATCAAGTAGGATACGCCGGTTGTGTCCTTGAGTGTAAGTTAAGTAGTTGAGCTCAAATGGTAAGACTCTTGCAACATGGGTGTGATTGAGACCGCAAATGAAATACGTGGAATTTGATTTCAATCCTAACAATAAGCGACCACAAGGACTTTATGCACAAGCGCACGAGGATGGAAAAGTAGTCATCTACTTAAGAGATTATCATAATTCGAACAATCTAACCCTTCCTAAGGCGGTGGAATTACAGAGGTAGCAAAATTCCCATGCATAACAATGACGTTGTCAATACTCCTACCAGCCGAGTGAGTAGAGACCACATAACCTCATCAAATCCGACCCATTTATGACTTTTGAAAAGGGAAAATACTTTGGTTTGAAATCATGGCAATTTAATCTTGAACTTTAAGGAAAATCATTACTTTTGGAACCCATGAGACAAGCCCTAGTAGCCCTAGAAAATTGTCAACAATGGCGAGAAAGTACTTAAAATCATTACAAGTTAGTGTAGAATAAGGCCTCGAAGTGACCATATGAATAATTATGAATGGGTGATAAGTCGTAATGCACTTATCCAAGACAAGTAGCCTGAGTTATCTAGTCACAGGGGCAAGCAGAGCAGGTAGATGATTGTTATAGGAGAAAATCTCACAAGGAGTGCGAGCAATATCTGTTATCCTAACAAAAGGAACATACCCCGACCCTTGATACCATAAGGCATAAAACTAGATTCACAAGGAGAGTTACCAGATGAAAATAGATAGTAATGCAACACAACTAAGAGCACCACTTGGAATTAACAAGCTTAAACAGAGTTGAAGACATTAGAAGTCTATAGTAAAGGGGAAATTTTCCCACTATCAGGGGGCTTGTTGAGTACATAAAAGTGAGGCTAATTAAATCAAATCGTATAGTTGGATAACTAGTCGAGAAATTGAGATAATATCCCATTGAAGATTACGGGTGAACAACACATGATGCAAGATAAATGAAAAGGAAGTGAGAGAGCTTATAGAGGTGACCTTTACATCGTAACCACTAAGAAAGGTGATAATATAAGGGATTGCGAGGAGCTAAATTTTTGAAAGAAGATCTCCGCATATAGTCACATAATGTATAGCTTCAGAATTTAAAAATCCAATTACGTTTAGCAACTCTACTTCACAACGAAGCACTACAACACACTTCTACACAACCAGTTATTACTAACCAAATTGGGAGATGCTATAAGACTTGGCCGAGAGAAAGGCTTGACATATGAATGTGTTACTAGGTGTGTTTATCCTTGGTGAACCCCAAAACCAAGGGACGGAACCGGCGCCTAACCGAATGAACCCGGTCAAGCGAACATGATTTAGCTTTCCTACCCAACGCGTTTCCCCGTGTTTATAGCATACATTATTCATCTGAAATAGAACGAGAAAATCAAAAACGTGGATTCATAACATAAAGTCCATTTTTCCTCTTTTAACGTTTTTATGTTAGATCTTACTAAAACATACATACTAAATACAACATTCCCGATACAGGGCCACGATTACGAGTAAGTACAACAACTACCCAAAATATATTTACCACCCGCATACTGTCTACGGAGCCTCTAAGAGTACAGAGAAGAATACATAGACTTGCCGGTAACAAGGCCCCAGCTATACCTCAAAAGAAACGACATAAACAAAATGAGTCAACATGAACTACATACAACCCCGAGAGGAAGTGGGGCTCACCCAGACTGCTGAAGAGATGGTGGTAAGGCACAACTATCGGTGATCAGCGCTACCTGCTACAGAACCATCTACATCCATTTAAAAGGTGTGGCGCCCCCGGCAAAAGGGACGTTATTACCATTGAATAGTACTAGTATGTATGGATAAACTTCACTCTAAGTAGAATTAAATAGTACACAACTAGAAGACAGTCATGGAAACCAAACAAATACTGCACAGAAATACATAGAACACAAATGAGAGTTTCACAATTTCTTATTTAGATTGTTCTCATGTTGCGGTGCGCAACCCGGTCCCACCAGACAACTCACATTCCACCCTTATTTCTTTTGTTGCGGCGTGCAACCTGATCACACTGTACAATTCACATTAAACCCTTATTATTCTATTGCGGCGTGCAACCCAATCCCACAGTACAATTCACATTACACCCTTATTTCTTCTGTTGCGGCGTGCAACCTGATCCTACCTTACAATCATATTTGATAGCAACATCAACCAATCAATTCAATCACAAGGATTTTAATCATCAACAATACACATTCGTAACAACCAAATAACCATGTGAAATCAAAGCCACAATAATCTTTACCAAACAGAGAGTCATAAACGGCATACCATCAAGATATAGCTCAATTAGATAAATCCACATTTTCGTTTCCATTACTTTCTACACAGCATTTAGCACTTAGATACACTCAACAATTTGATTCGTTATCATTTCTTCCATTTTTCAGCACATCCTCTCATACCGATTTATTCAACATTTAACGAGCCTTGCACATGATAGAATAAGCACAAAGAATCACCTTTTCACAATATCAAATAGGATGGTGGCATGGTAATCAACTAAGGCATTTAGAGAAAAGGATCCTTCACCGCTCCACAATAGGAAAATCGATTCAAACACAATCAAGCCAGGAATTCATACCGAATGCTTGGACCCTAACAAGGCGACTCTACAAAGATTAAAGTTAGCCATACATACCTCAAAGCGCTTTTCCTTAAGTTATACAATACACCAACACCTCTAGCAATAACAATCTATAAGGAGATAGCAGTAATCGATTAATAATTAGGAGTATTACCCATTGTGTAACTCCCTTAGGAATTTCATCAAACACCTTACATGTGAAGTAGACTACAAGGTTTAAAAATGAAAATCCCTTCTTCCCTCACCAAATTTTAACATGAACTACCCAAATTAGTTCTTTAATATCACATACTACAACTTAGTCCCACATGCATGGCCTATTTCTAACCCTCACAACATATTTGAACCCTTAACCTCTTGCATGAATTCTTTGGAAGTAGGACTTACCCGGATGAAGAACAATCTAAGGTTATCTTCCTTGATTCTTGAAGACTTGCGCAAGATTATGAAGTTAGACACCTTCTTTATCTCTCTATATGCTGTGACCTCTCTCTAAAATCAGTAGAAAATGACACCAAATGAAGCCCCAAAACCTATTTATGAAAATGGGATCGGGTTACAAAAATAGGTAAAATAAGCCTCCGAAACAGGGTCTGCGATCGCATAATGGACCGCAAAACAAGAATGTGGGCCGCAGAATGCATCGCAAAATAGGATCACAAAATTGGGCAACATTGGCCCAATTTCAGATCTGCGATCGCAGAGTCAAAAACGCGACTGAAATGCGATCGCAGATTCGACACATGATCGCATCTTTCCAGCTTTTGGTAATTTGATCATAACTTTGTGTAGGAATGCCCAAACGATGAACGGTTTGAAGCGATGGAAACTAGACTCAAAGGTATTTCATTTTACATGTTATTTATCACATACTACCTTATATAGATTTATATATTCTCGTTCAAAGTGTGGACTAATGCAAGTACGTTTGGAATTTTAGCCTATTATGAAATTTTTCCATTTGACTTAGACTTAGGCTTCTCCTTGGACCTCACATTACTTATTATATGACTCACACACTTATTCACCACATCCAATTAATTTACATCATATTTATAGCACATAAAATATTATAATTAGTCTACCTAGCACCCCGTAATCCAATATTGCTTAGCAAAATTTTCCGAGGCCTTACATTCTCCCCCCGCTTAGGATCATTCATCCTCGAATGAGAGGTAGAGCCTGACCCAAATACCTAACATAACATATATGTTTTATATCCTACCTCAACTCCCTAAATTTTGACTAACTCCAAAAATTTTCAGAAATTTCGGCAGCATCTCCTTTGTAACTATGCCTATCAACCTGTCAGAGTATCACCCAAAACACTAATTCTCAGCATCACAAGAACTACGTTATCCTAATGACACCTAAACATGGACTGCACATTTTTAGATCATAACACCAATAAGGTACCTTTCAAGTCAAAACTAATTGATATACAATCATGCGAAAATATTTTCCGCCCACGACACTTTCGGCCTTCAAGGTGGCCCCCTCGACTTACAAGCTTTTCCATAACACATTCACGGAAGCAATCCCAACCCCTAAACTTATCAAACAAAGATGATAGTTAGATACCTCGCATAAGCAAACTATCCATTAACTTCACCTTCGATAATTTACACCAGGATGATACACAAAGGATCTCCAACTACCTTTTAGGCATAGAAATGCGAAAACACAAATACATGAGGAACAACTATAGGAAAACATCAGACTCCTAGCGAGACCTAATTGGAAATTCGCTTATGTACTCTTCATTACCAATTCACATAACATCTACAGGGGAAATTTTTTAGAATAACCGGTTCACCCTCCTGAATTCCAAAACTCTATGCGAACACCATAACTAGCACGTGTTGACCTTCATGATTACTCTAAGCCATAATAAAATGACCGTAAAATTACCTACTGATTTTATGAGATCACAGGGTGACTTTGACACGTTTGAACCTTCAATACCAAATAGACCTAATATAGTAAGGAGCAACGGAGTTCAAGATTGGGCTGGAATTATTCATAAATCCATTAATGTGCTGAGTAGAGTATTTCACGAGGTTATATGCTAAGAGACACAAGTATTTTTATTAACGATGCCGACATTGTTTAATCAGGGTGACTACATCAATTATCAGATAAGTGAAGCATAGTGGTAATTAGTATTCTTAGATAAGGTGGATACCATGTATGTGAACTTGAGATTTTAAAGAAGTGATCAAGTAGGATACGCCGGTTGTGTCCCTGAGTGTAAGGTAAGTAGTTGCACTCAAATGGTAAGACTCTTGCAACATGGGTGTGATTGAGGCCGCAAATGAAATACGTGGAATTTGATTTCACTCCTATTATTGAAGGTTGTTATTCTTCTGGCTATAAGGAAGACGAGCATTTTCTCTCCTCCTATACCATGGACACAATGCTCGTCTTCCTTATAGCCAGAACAAGAAAAAACTTCAAGAATATGAGTGAAATCAAATTCCACGTATTTCATTTGCGGCCTCAATCACACCCATGTTGCAAGAGTCTTACCATTTGATCTCAACTACTTACCTTACACTCAAGGACACAGCTGTTGTATCCTACTTGATCACTTCTTTAAAATCTCAAGTTCACATACATGGTATCCACCTTATCTAAGAATACTAACTACCACTATGCTTCATTTTACTGATAATTGATGTAGTAACCTGGATTAAACCATGTTGGTATCGTTAATAGAAATCCTCGTGTCTCTTAGCATATAACCTCATGAAGTACTCCGCTCAGCACATTAATGGATTCCTGAATAATTCCAGCCCTATCTTGAACTCTCTTAATCCTTACTGTATTAGGTATATTTGATATTGAAGGTTCAAACGTGTCAAATCCACCATGTGATCTCATACATTTAGTAGGTAATTTTATGGTCAAATTATTATGGCACGTCTTAGAGTAATCGTGAAGTTCACCACGAGTTTAGTTTTGGTGTTCGCATAGAGATTTAGAATTCAGGAGGGTGAACATGTCATTCTCAAAATTTTCCCCTGAAGATGTTATGTGAATTGTTAATGAAGGGTACATAAGCGCATTTCCTATTAGGTTGCACTAGGAGTATGATGTATCCCCATAGTTGTTCCTCATGTATTTGTGTTTTCATATGTCTATGTGTAAGAAGGTAGATGGAGATCCTTTGTGTATCATCCTGGTGTAAATTATCGAAGGTGAAGTTAATGAGTAGTTAGCTTATGCGAGGTATCTAGTTATCATATTTGTTAGATAAGTTAAGGGGTTGGGATTGCTTCCGTAAATATGTTATGGAAAAGCTTGTAAATCCAGGGGGCCACCTTGAAGGCCAAAAGTGGCGTGGAAGGAAAATATTTTTGCTTGATTGTATATCAATTAGTATTGACTTGAAAGGTACCTTATAGGTGTTATGATCTTAAATGTGCAGTCCATGTTCAGGTGTCATTATGATAATGTAGTTCTTGTGATACTGAGATTACTGTTATGGGTATATACATTGTGGTACTTTGTCGAGTTATTGATGAGTTTTTGAGATGGTTTTGGTAGTTCTTTGACAGGTGGATAGGCCTCGTAACAAAGGAGATGCCGCCGAAATTGCTGAAAATTTTGGGAGTTAGTCAAAATTTAGTGACTTGAGGTAGGACAGAAAAGAGATATGTTATCATAGGTATTTGGGTCAGTCTCTACCTCTCATTTGAGGATGAATGATCCTAAGGGGAGAATGTAAGGCCCCAAAAAAGTTAGCTAAGCAATATAGGATTTCGAGGAACCAAGTAGACTAATAATAATATTTTATGTGCTATAAATATGATGTAAGTAAAATGGATATTGTGAATAAGTGTATGAGTCATATAATAAGTAAGTTGGGGTCCAATGGGAGGCATAAGTCTAGGCCAAATGGGACAATTTCATAATAGGCTAAAATTCCAAAGGTACTTGAACTAGTCCACAAATTAACAAGTATATCTAAATATATATAAGGTATTATGTGATGAATAACCTATAAAATGAAATTTCTTTGAGTCTAGTTTCCAACTCTTCAAGACGTTCGTCATTTGGACATTCCTACACAAAGTTATGATTTAATTAACAAAAGCTGGAAAAATGCGATCCTGTGTCGAATCTGCGATCGCATTTTTGTCGCATTTTTTACTCTGCGATCGCAGATCTGCAGCAAATTGGGTCAGTGTTGCCCAATTTTGGCAACCTATTTTGCGATGCATTTTGCGGCCCACGTTCTTGTTTTGCAGTCCATTTTACGATAACAGACCCTGTTTCGTAGGCTTATTTTTCCTATTTTTATAACCCGACCCCATTTTCATAAGTAGGTTTAGGGGCTTCATTTAGGGTCATTTTCTACTGATTTTAAAGAGATACGAGAGAATATAGAGAGATAAATAAGGGGCCTAACTTCATAATCACCCAAATCTTGCTCAAGATTTCAAGAATCAAGGAAGATAACCTTAGATTGTCCTTCATCCGGGTAAGTCCTACTTCCAAAAATTTCTTGCAAGAGGTTAAGGGTTCAAATATGTTGTGAGGGTTAGAAATAGGCCATGCATGTGGGAATAAGTTGTAGTATGTGATATTAAAGAATTAATTTGGGTAGTTCGTGTTAAAATTTGGTTAAGGGAAGAAGGGATTTCAATTTTTAAAACTTGTAGTCTACTTCACATGTTAGGTGTTTGATGAAATAGCTAAGAGATTTACATAATGGGTAATATTCCTAATTATTAATTGATTTACGCTATCTCCTTATATATTGTTATTGCTAGAGGTGTTGGTGTATTGTATAACTAAAGGAAAAGCTCTTTGAGGTATGTATGACTAACTTTAATCTTTGTAGAGTCGCCTTGTTAGGGTCCGAGCATTCGGTATGAATTCCTAGCTTGATTGTGTTTGAATCAATTTTCCTATTGTGATGAGATCACGAATCATGTTTTCTGAATGCCTTTGTTGATTTTCATGTCACCATGCTACTTGGGATTGTTAAATGTAATTCTTTGTGCTTACCCTGACATGTGCAAGACTTGTTATAAGCTTGTACTTCTCGATGTGAAAGAAAGTGATACTAAATGAATGAAAATGATAACGAATCAAATTGTTGAATGTATCTAAGAGCTAAATGTTGTGTAGAAATAAATGGAAGGAAATATGGATTTATCTAATTGAACTATATGTTGATGTTAGGCCGTATATGACTCATTATTTGGTAAAGATTATTGTGGCCTTGATTTCATATGGTTATTTGGTTGTTACGAATGTATATTCTTGATGATGAACATCCTTGTGATTGAATTGATTGGTTGATGTTGCTATCAAATATGTTTGTAAGGTGGGATCGGGTTGAGCGCCGCAACAGAAGAAATAAGGTTGATGTTGAGAAGAAATAAGGGTGGAATGTAAATTTTACGGTAGGATCGGGTTACACGCCGCAACAAAAGAAATAAGGGTGGAATGTCAATTGTACGGTGGGTTGCACGCCGCAACAGAAGAAATAAGGGTGGAATGTGAGTTTTCCAGTGGGATCGGGTTGCGCGCTGCAACAAGAGAACGATTGAAATAAGAAATCGTGGAACTCTCCTTTGTGTTTTCTGTATCTCTGTGCAGTATTTGTTTGGTTTCTTTGACTGTCTCCTATATGTGTATTGTTTGATTTTACTTAGAGTAAAGCTTGTTCATACATACTAATACTATTCAACTAACGTCCCTTTTGCCCGGGGCGCTACATCTTTTAAATGGATGTAGGTGGTTGCGCTGATCGCCGATAGTGGTGCCTTCCCTCCATCTTTTCAGCTGTCTTGGTGAGCCCCACTTCCTCTCGGGGCTGTGTGTAGTTCATGTTGACTTATTTTGCTTATGTCGTTTCTTTTGAGGTATAGTCGGGGACTTGTTACCGGCAAGTCTATGTCTACTTCTTCGTACTCTTAGAGGCTCCGTAGACATTGCGTGGCTTATATATGTATTTGGGGTAGTTTTCGCACTCGTTTGTAATCACAGTCCCGTATCGGGAGTGTTGTATTTTAGAATGTATGTTTTGGGAAGATTAAATGTTGAAAATATTAAAAGAGGAAATTTGACTTATGTTGTAAACGGATGCTTTGATTCTATTTTTCCATTTCACTTATAAATGTACATTATGAACACGGGGAAATGCGTTGGGTTAGGAAAGGAAATCCAGGTCCGCTTGGCCGGGTTCATCCAGTTAGGCGGCGATCTCGTCCCTCGGTTTTGGGGCGTGACAACGCCGCAACAATAAACATATTGGGTCAGGCTGCACTCCGCAGCAATATAGCACTTGGGCTGTAGGAGCCCCTCCGGAGTTTGTACATGACAAGTGGGCGCAGTCAACTATTATATGGATCGGGCTGCACATCGCAGCGTATGTTATATGGGTCGGGCTGCCCGCTGCAGCAGTTGTGTGTATTCATGGTACTTGTGGAGTGCGAATGGTTAGTGTGAGCATGAGATACTGATAGTGGAGTCACGAGTGACTGAGATACCTTGTTATGAGAGATAATGTGCATGGATGGCTGTTACATTGTGAATTTTTCTGCTCTTCTCTCCCTTCTTTATCTGAGCCTTCTAATAAAACTTGAATTACTATTTTATGAAATTATGATTTATAAATGCTCTTCACTGCACTCAAGTTTTTAGTTACTTTGGTTACTTACTGAGTTGGCGTACTTACGTTACTCCCCGCATCTATGTGTGCGGATCCAGGTACCGGATCATCTCCCTAGTTGATTTTTTGACGTGCTTGGAGTGACATCGAGCATCGAGATAGCTGCTCAGCGTCCCCAGCTCACCTCCTTTCCTTTCCTCAGTTCATAGTATTGTCTTTCAAACTTCAGACTCTTGTAGTAGCAAAATCACTTTGTTGTACATTTTATTTATCGTCCTAGGTGCTCATGAAAGTTGACTCCAGGTTTTGGGGTACTGTATAAATTGTTTATGTCACGACCCAAACCGATAGGTCGCGACGTGCACCCGATACCTTACTGGACCGAGTAGCAACGTAACGTATCTTTCCTTTTACATTAACATGTACACATGACATACGGGCATAATAGTTCAACATAATTATTTATAAACTCAAAACATAGGCCGACAAGGTCGTACAATCATCCATGTATACGACATATGTCTACAAGCCTCTAAGTGTACATAAATTTCATATGGGTCGGGATAGAGTCCCGCCATACCAAACAATACCTGTCTAAATCATACTAACCAAACAAGCGACTCTGAATCAAATGGAGTGCCCCAATATCTTCCGCTGAGCTGATAGCCTACTTGGAGGGCTCTCAACCTGTCTATTGGGACCTACGGACATGAAACACAGCGTCCCCAGGCAAAAGGGACGTCAATACGAATAATGTACCGAGTATGTAAGGAACATAAATAAGTACATAAGAGACATGGAAGAAATATAGGGCACATGACTCAACCTGTAAGCCTGAATAGATTTGTAAATCATAAATTAATTTTAGCGTCATGCATATGCATATGCATGTCATGTCGTGCACAAGTACATGTTTCATAACATCATCAGCCTCTGAGGGCATCCCATCATATCATATCGGCCACTGTGGGCAAAATCATCATCGTATACTAGCTGATGAAGTGGTGGTGCGTATATAATGCCATAACATTTACCATATCCCATATAAATATATATACATATATATATATATATATATATATATATGCGTATATAATGCCATTTCAATATACATACGTATATACGCGTATATAACACCGTTTGAACCATATTTCAGCCATTGTGGGCAACATCATCATAATATACCAGCTGATCAGGTGGTGGTGCAGATATAACGCCGTAACCTTTTCCATATCCTATATACATATATTTACATATATACGCGTATGTAAGGCCATCTGGTCATGGGTCAATGTGCATATGTAAATGCATGAAATGCATATGAAATATGTCAATAAAATCTCTCGGTACGTCATATGGCCATTATTCCTCTGATTAATATCATGAAATAAACTTTACCAACATACGTATTTTCAAGACCCATGAACAGAAGATAATAATAATTTACATGGGGAATCAAGAATATAGACACCCCTAGTATTTCTATAAATAGAGTAATTTATGAAAACCGTGAGTTTGCTCGTTTCTTCCGTATAATTTGGACCATGCCAAAAGAAAGAAGGGATAGTCTTAACATACCTGGAGTAGGAAAAGATGTGTATAATATTCTTGAAAAATATTACACCGTACTTTATTAGAACCGTAAAATTTTACGTTGCTATAGTTCTAACAATTTATAATTGTTTGCAAAAATTTCGTTGGAGGCTTCTTCAGTTGAAACTTAGCGTATGTGCTTGAATACTTTGAGTTTGGAAGAAAGAATTATGGTTTAACTTGTTATTCTCGATCCAAAAAATTGAACCACGATTTTAAAAGAGACCAACTTTAAAAGGGACCAAACATTCTGTATACACCATGAATGTTTAAAGGCTTTACACGTTATATTGGATAGCCACTAATCTCCTGTGACTACTTAGTCACATGTTTGGTAAGCTTTCTTGCTGCCACGTTTTTAGGGGAATATTATTAATATTTGTTCCCTTATTAATTCATTAGGTAACGTCCCGTTATCCGGTAATTAACCAATTAGCCGCATAATTAGGAGCTATCTCAAATCACTTAAAATACTACTCATTTTTAATACACTTTGCACACTTTTCTATTATAGCCATGTGGTACCTTGTATGGTACTAGTCTATAAATACGGGGTATTATAGCTTGAACCGTATTTTATCCACAAATTTCCAAACTTCGACGGAACCCATTTGCTTTGATTTTCTTACCCTCTCACCTTCACAAATTAACTTATCACTTGTTTGAAATAACATAATACTTATAATCCCAAAATAATCTCATTCCCGAACTTTACGTGATTAGCTTACGACGAAACTTTAACGTACGGAAACATGTGGTGTAACATCATTCCCCCCTTTGGAACATTTGTCCTCGAATGTTGATTGATGTACTTATCACTTTTTATGACTTATGCCTTCCGGATTCTTCAGTACTCTCCTTGCCATCTAGGCAGCTATTCTGTGAATAATTCCAAAGGTCTGGGCATTCCCCCCTTTAGGCCTCTTTCTCACACCACGACTTATGGTCGGAGTCCTTCTAGTCTCGTAAATATTGATATCTTCTATCATGCAACATGTACGACTCTGAACTTGTAAGTGCATTTATGCGTCTCTTCTTTCATTTTTCCTCCGTTTTTTTTTAGTTATTACTGAAGTTTTTCGCTTAGTATTTTATCGATATTATGAATATTGTTATATCTTATTTCTTAGATCTGGTTATCTATCAGTATGACTGTGTTGCATCTAAGTAGGTCATACTATACCATAACTCTTACCTCGATCTCTTGTTACTAAGGTCTGCTACCGAACTCCAGGTTTAGTTTTGCTACTTATCCCATATGTATAAATCTAAATCCTTTAATGCCTCCTTATTACTTGTTTGTCTTAACAATGATGGCCTAATATCAACTCATACTTTGTGACTTTTGTCCATCCACTGTTGATTCACCTTATCTTGTTCTATCATCTACCACTGATGACTTTATCTTTTATATAACACCTCCGCTAGGGCTCACGTCTCATCAAGGACATCTGAAGTAATTAGATTGATCCACCTAGGGGCGATACTATACTTCCATAACTATACTTTATAGAATTCCAATATGACTCATCTTACGTGGGTATTTTAATTCTGTAAAATTCATGAAATCCTCTTCGAATCATTACTCAATCGAAGGCCCAAATGACATCCTTTATCTATCACAACTACACCCTCATTCTACTACCAATGCAGCATTCCATATAATCTAAATGTTATTAGTATTAGACTCCTTTGAGTTCATTCAGGCTATAGTGAGGTTTGTATAACTTAGGGAAACCATCTTCTCTTCTTATTTTCATGGGTTCAATCCTGAGGACTTATCCTTTTTTTTGTTATCTTCTCCCTCGCCCTTTTTTATCCTTACTAATGTCTTCCAGAACCTTGTCACTTCACCATACAATAGCTTGGGACCTTTATCTTACTCGCAACCTTTCAACTTGCTAGCATCATAGATTTCCTTATATCTTTCTTGAACATCAAGCGAGACATCACATCGTATCTAATTCTTCTTTACTCTCATTATCAGGCTTCTTGATAGCTAGACCATATGCTGGAAGATATGCTAGTGACGACATGTTATCATTCCTGGATATTGAATCCTTGCACTTCTAGCCTTCTATCCGAAGTATGGACTGTTCACATCCTTCTACATCTGAGTATCTCGTACGTCGTTTACCTTTACCTTACCTACTTTAAAGTTTTGCATCACATATTCTATCTCCTTCATGACCTTCTTTCCATATAGGTAGAATTCACATTCACAAATTAAAGCTCTATTATAATACTTGCACATCTGGTGCCTATACAATCCGGTGGGAGTTCCATACTGAATTCTTATGAGGCTAGTATTTTCTAACCGACTTTATAATAGAACCATTATAGAATATGGTTGTTGTGATATCTCTCTTGCACCTCAATATTAAGAATGGTTCTGCTATGTTCTCAGTCACTATGTCCATAATTTTCTGGGTTCAATAATCAATCTCCTGATTTACTCTAGTTGATGTAACTCTTTATTTTCCTCTTTCCTCTGATAAACCTTTATGTAGGCTTAACCTATCTTCCAATCTGCGACTCATGGTATTTAGTTATTACTTTTAGCCCTTCATGGCGTTATGAGATATGCATGATATAATCCTTTAACAACTAATCCTTCATCTATGACCTGGGATCATTTCTTTCGGTTAACGTATACCAAAATATTCTATGGATGTATATGTTGTATGTATAAAACTCTGAACGCTTACGCGCGTTCATAACGTATCCAACTCTGGATCATTGATCGAATAATTCCTTCTTCTTTTTTTCCATCTTAGCTTTCTTTAAACGTAAGCTATTATTTTTACTGATCTTTCTGACCCCCTTGTTGCGTCCATACTTAGCTTATCTTAGTGCCCGTACATTCTAGAGTTTTCATGCAACTCATATGTTCTCGAATATTAATTTTAATTTTACTTCCCGTTCATTAGACACGGTATGTGCCACTTTCCTTTGGAGTGCTAAAAATGTTGTTGTGAGACTGTTGTTACATGGCCATTTCCTCTTTACGTCGTTGTGCTTAGGTTGAAGCTTTTTTCCTTATTTCCTCAGCTAGTTTTTCATTGTAGTACTTAAGGAGGATCCTTTGACTCTTTTAAGGCTGCGAGCTTATTACATCGTATACTCGATGGACCTTTTGATGTCGTTCCTTGCCTATAATTATCCGTAGTTACTTACCTCTATTCCTTAATGCTTGTAGGGCTACTTCTGAACTAATATTTTGACTGTCTTCCAAGTGGCACTCTCTTTTATTTCTGTAACACTTCTACGATGTCTTTAACTATACCAACTCCCAGCTGAATATTTCTCAAAGGTTACGATGTCATAACTGCAAGGATGAATTCCCTATGTTGGGGTTCCCTATGTTTATCTTGCATGATCTGCTGATTTGTTTGTAAATTCCTGTCTAGTCATGACTAGGCTCTTCCTGAATCAACTACTAACTACTAGTCGGCCCATTCTCATAACCATTTTCCACGTAATCTCTTTTGGGTTGATTCCTTTGTTTAGCTTACCTCTTGCACTGGCTCCTTATTTATCAATAACCTTCCGGGTAGGAACCCTTACTTTCTTTTTCTGACGTCGTGCTTACATAACATTTCGGAATCATAGCATATCAAGAGGATTCATATAAGTGCAATCTCATTCCTTTCTCATTTTTATCGCACTCTTCCTTTTCCATTTTCATAGTTACTAGAACAAATTAATTATGTCTTAATGTCACATTACTCCATATCCCCCCCTTTAGTGGAGTACTAAGATTTAATGCTATGATGAACTACTTATAGATGTTTTACCTTTTCATCTCTGGCATCTTTTCACATCGTCGATGACCCTTACTCGCCTTGAAATAATCTTTCTGTACCAAGGATAACAAAATTCCTTACTCGTGAGAGTGACACTCAATATAACTAGTACATACAGTCCCTTAAGCTTAACTTTGCTCACATTACTTGTATTAGGGAAGCGTCTTCCTGAATGACCATTCTCTGAATTTCTCCTAAATCTTCTTTTGTTGTCCATTCTACTATTGCCGGAATGCAAACTGAAATTCTCATGATGTTGACTATTGTCAAACCACTCAGTCCCTAATTCATGTTCAGCGCCCATGCTGATTTCTATTATTCTGGGATCTAACTTTTTCCTTCTGGTAATCATGTTAGAGTCACGAAGTTATTTCTCGAAATGAGGATGTGAAGTTATGACCGATACTCTTTTGTTGCCTCAAGGCCTGTCACCTCTTGTTTTTCCCGTCACTTGACTATAGACTCTGTGGTACTATCATTTTGGTGATCTACCGTTGTCATCCATGTACAACATTTTACTCATACTACTTTATTAACTCTCTTCATTTTTTCCTGCAAAATGGTGTGTATCACTTTTTTCAAAAAAACTCAAGCAAAACATTCTTTTACTTTTAGCTCCTCATACTCCATCCATTGGCTCCTTGAATTGACTACATCTCTTTCTACCAGGGATGAGAGCCACACTAGGGTAATATTTATCCCTTCCAGGCTTCCAGTGCTTATCTTTTTAGTACCCATATCTAGTTGTACTATTTTAGGGTGCACCATTGAGGTGTCTCAGGAGGAGATCCATTGCCACGTTTGCACTATCCTTCGGAAATGTCAACTAACTCTACCAATCCATCCATTATTTTGGGTTATTCTATCCCCAGCCAGATCCTGATAACTCGTCTTTCTCTTTAAACTATGTCTGTTAGCTCCCATTGGGCATAACTGAGATTGGTATGGACGATTGTACATACATCTGTCACTGTTGAAAGAAACTCAAAATGCTTGTATCTCCCTTCCTACATGGTAAATATTGATAATTTATTAACTGGGTACCTCGTACCCTTCTTCACCTTGCTTCTTTTACTTGCTGAAACTTGTGTCTTCCTTCCGATTATGTTATTCCTTTTTACCATAAGAGTGGATAAGTATTCTTACTTTAGGAATCCTTACCAAGGAGCTTATACACACATGATCTACTGAAGACCTTGCGTTTATTCATCATAAGTATGATGCAAAAATTGATTTCCTTTGACTCAACTCTTCCACGGATATATCTCTTACTAAGCATCTTTCTAGATGTAAGCATCGTCGTATTATGAATAAGATAGAGTTTAGGAATTTGAGTTCTTACAACTGAGCTCTACCACACGATCTAGAGTAAGAAGAATGAGTGGCAGTCCTAAATGCCCTATAGCCTCCTACTTATAAGTCTGGTGCACGACACACCCATAAACAAGACTCTACTAGACATGGCTTGTAGACTCCCTGGGACAGAACTGCTCTGATACAACTTTTGTCACGACCCAAACTGATGGGCTGCGATGGGCACCCGATACCTTACTCAACCGAGTACCAACATAACATATCTTTCTTATTACATTAACATATACACGTGACATACGAGCTTAATAGGCCAATATAATCATTTATAAAGTCAAAACATAGGCCGATAAGGCCGTACAATCTTCCACGTATACGACATATGTCTACAAGCCTCTAAGAGTACATAAATGTCATAAGAGTCGGATAGAGTCCCGACATACAAAACAGTACCCGTCTAAATCATACTAACCAAACAAGCGACTCCGAAGCAAATGGAGTGCACCAACATCTTCCGCTGAGTTGATAGCCTACTTAGAGGGCTCTCTACCTGCCTATCGGGAACTGCGGGCATGAAACACAGCATCCCCCGGCAAAAGAGACGTCAGTACGAATAATGTACGGAGTATGTAAGGCACATAAATAAGTACATAAGAAACATGGAAGAAATATAAGGCACATGACTCAACCTGTAAGCCTGAATATCTTTGTAAATCATAAATTACTTTTAGCATCATGCATATGCATATGAATGTTATGTCGTGCATAAGTACATGTTTCATAACATCATCAGCCTCTGAGGTCATCCCATCATATCATATCGGCCACTGTGGGAAAAATCATCATCGTATACCAGTTGATCAGGTGGTGGTGCGGATATAACGCCATAACCTTTCCCATATCCTATATAAATATATATACATACATATATATGCGTAGATAATTCCGTTTGAATATACATACATATATACGCATATATAACGCCGCTTGAACCATATTTCAGCCACTGTGGGCAACATCATCATCATATACCAGCTGATCGTGGTGGTGCATATATAACACCGTAACCTTTTCCCATATCCCATATACATATATTTACATATATACGGGTATATAACGCCATCTGGTCATGGGTCAATGTTCATATGTAAATGCATGAAATGCATATGAAATACGTTAATAAAATCTCTCGGTACGTCATAAGGCCATTATGCGTCTGATTAATATCATGAAATAAAATTTACCAACATACGTATTTTCGAGACCCATGAACAGAAGATAATAATAATTCACATGGGGAATCAAGAATATAGACACCCCTAGTATTTCTATGAATAGAGTAATTTATGAAAATCATGAGTTTGCTCATTTCTTCCGTATAATTTGGACCATGCCAAAATAAAGAAGGGATAGCCTTAACATACCTAGAGTAGGAAAAGATCCTTTTTTAGAACTGCAAAATTTTATGTTGCTATAGTTCTAACAATTTATAATTATTTGCAAAAATTTCGTTGGAGGCTTGTTCAGTTGAATCTTAGCGTCTGTGCTTGAATAATTTGAATTTGGAAGAAAGCATTATGGTTTAACTTGTTATTTTCTGTCCAAAAAATTGAACCAAGAATTTAAAAGAGACAAACTTTACAAGGGACCAAACATTCTGTATACACCATGAATATTTAAAGGCTTTACACGTTATATTGGATAGCCACAAATATCTTGTGACTACTTAGTCACATGTTTGGTAAGGTTTCTTGCTGCCACTTTTTTAGGGGGAAATTATTAAAATTTCTTCCCTTATTAATTCATTAAGTAATGTCCCGTTATTCGGTAATTAACCAATTACCCGCATAATTAGGCGTTATCTCAAATCACTTAAAATAATACTCATTTTTAATACTCTTTCCACACCTTTCTATTATAGTAATGTGGTACTTTGTATGGTACTAGTCCATAAATACGGGGTATTATAGCTTGAACCGTATTTTATCCACAAATTTCCAAACTTTGACGGAACCCATTTTCTTTGATTTGCTTACCCTCTCCCCTTCACGAATTAACTTATCACTTGTTTGAAATAACATAATACTTATAATCCCAAACTAATCTCATTCCCGAACTTTAGGTGATTAGCTTACGACGAAACTTTAACGTACGAAAACATGGGGTGTAATAGTTTATCCAATTTTGCTGTTTTTATCTGCTAGTTTTTGAAATTATGAAATATTATGATACACTGTAATGGTTGGCTAGACTAGTTCCATGATAGGCGCCATCACGGCCAGTTAGGTATTTGGGGTCGTGAAAAGTTGGTATCAGAGCCTATGTTACATATGACTCAACGATCATGAGCAGGTTTAGTAGAGTCTTGTGGATCGGTACGCAGACGTCTGTACTTATCTTCGAGAGGCTGCAGAAACCTTAGGAACAATCTCATTTTTTTTTAATTATGTCGTGCCATTTTGTTGATTCTGGAAATCTAAACTTATGTTGTTTGATTCTCTTACAGATGGTGAGGACTCGTGCTACCGATCAGGGTGATCAGCCACCAGCTAGACCAGTGAGAGGTCGAGGCTGTGGTCGAGGCCTTGGTAGAGGTAGGGGACCAGCCCGTGCACTATCCAGGGCAGTACCAGAGGGTCCACCTACTATTCAGGATCAGTTCCCCACCGCAGATGCTCCAACGGGACAGGCTCAGATCTTGACTGTATTCCGGGTGCCTATTGTTATTCCGGGTCTTTAGGAGAACTTGGCTCAGATCTTGACTGTATGTACCACCCTTTCTTAGGAAGTTGCTGCTACTTCTCAGGCCGGGGGAGACAGTCAGACTCCAGCTACATGGGCACCTGAGCAGGTTACTCAGGGCCTTCAGACATCGGGGGTAGTTCCAGCCCTGCCGGTTGCTCCAGTTCAGGACTTCGTGTTTCCAGCTATGCCCGATGATAAGCAGTGTAGGCTGGAGAGATTTAGTAGACTTCAGCCTTTGACATTTAGTGGTGCTGAGGGCGAGGATGCCCAATGTTTTTTGGATAGGTGTCAAATGATACTGCTGGGGTTCTGGAGACTAGTGCGGTCTCGTTTGCTACTTTTCAGTTTTCTGGGGCTGCCTTTACTTGGTGGGAGTCCTTTGAGTGGCGTAGGCCTGTTGGTTCAGCACACCTTACCTATCAGCAGTTCTCCACTATCTTCTTGGAGAAGTGTGTACCCTAGTCTCACAGGGAGGAGCAGCGCAGACATTTTGAGCAGTTGCGTCAGGGGGAGCTATAGTGATGCAGTATGAGATGTGGTTTTCAGATTTCGCTCGTCATGCCACCGAGTTGGTTCTTACTGATAGGGAGAGTATTAGGTGGTTCGTGGATGGCCTCACTTATCAGCTCCTCATTTTCATGACTCGGGAAAGAGTCGCAGGTGCTACCTTCGAGAAAGTTGTTGATATTGCTCGAGATATTGAGTCGGTTCACCGCCAGGAGCGGGAGGCGAGGGAGGCCAAGAGGCCTCATGAATCAGGTGGTTCTAGTGGTGCTCCTTCTAGGGGACAGTTTCTGCACGGTAAAGGTCGTTCATTAAAGCCTCCTCAGTCAGTCCGTCAGCCTATAGTGGTGCATCTTCGGGGCATGGTCCCCACAGTTCTCAGACAGGTCGTTCTTCATTCGGTGCCGTTCTAGCCCAAAGTGCAGCTTGAGCACCACCATTTCAGAGTACCTCTATGCATGATTGTTCTAGTGGCCATTCTGGTGCCAGAGGTTTCTTTCAATCCCTGTCTCCAGCTCCATGGAGTTGTTATAAGTGTGGAGAGTTTGGGCATATGAAGACGCAATGTCGTCATCTTCTTGGAGGTTCATCTCAGTTGAGGAGCCATCCTTCGACTTTAGCTCCAGTTACTTCACTACCAATCCAGGCAACCAGGGGTGGTAGTCAGACAGTTAGAGGTCGCCCTAGAGAGGGAGGTCAAGCAGGTGGAGGTCAGGCCCGTATGTATGCGTTTCCAGCCATGCCAGGTGCTATGGCCTCCGATGCAGTGATCGCAAGTATTATCTCAGTCTGTTGCAGAGATGCTTTGGCTTTAATTGACCCTGGTTCTACATATTCTTATGTCTCATCATATTTTTCCCACATCCTGGTTATGCCCCATGAGTCTTTAGTTACGTCTGTTCATGTGTCGACACCGGTGGGAGATACTATTGTTGTGGGCTGGTGTATCTGTCATGGGTGGTATCTATTAGGGGTCTGGAGACCTGAGTGGACTTGCCGTTACTCAGCATGGTCAATTTTATGTGATATTTGGCATGGACTGGTTATCTCTATGGCCTGTTGTTCTTGATTGTCACGCTAAGACAATGACCTTAGCTATGCCAGGACGTTCGAGGGTTGACTGGAGAGGTTCTTCTGAGTATGTGCCTAGTAGGGTGGCTTCCTACTTGAAGACCCGGCGCATGGTTGAGAAGGGGTGTTTATCGTATCTGGCTTTTGTGAGGGATGTCACTGTTGAGACTCCCACTATTGATTCAGTTCCTGTGGTCCGTGACTTTCCATATGTGTTTCCTGCAAACCTGCCACCTGACAGGGACATTGATTTTGGTATTGACCTTGTGTGAGGCACTCAGCCTATTTCTATTACACCTTATCGTATGGTACCACTGGAGATGAAGGATTTAAAGGAGTAGCTTTAGGAACTGCTAGATAAGGCGTTCATTCGGCCTAGTGTGTCACCTTAGGGTGCACACGGGTTGTTTGTGAAGAAGAAGGATGGTTGTATACGCATGTATATTGATTATCGGCAGCTGAACATGGTTAAAGTGAATAACCATTTTCCCTTGCCTCGTATAGATGACTTGTTTGATCAGTTGCAGGGTTCTAGGGTATTTTCCAAGATTGACTTGCATTCCGACTATCATCAGTTGAAGATTCGGGGGCCAGACATCCCGAAGACTGCTTTCAGGACTAGATATGGTCATTATGAGTTTTTGGTCATGTCGTTTGGGCTGACCAATTCCCCAACAACCTTTATTCACTTGATGCACAATGTATTCCGGCCTTATCTGGATTCTTTCATCATCATGTTTATTGACGATATCTTGATATACTCCCGATCTCAGGAGGATCATGAGCAGCATTTGAGGACTGTGCTTCAGACTCTGAGGGAAAAGAGGTTGTATGCAAAATTTTCGAAGTATGAAATCTGGCTTGATTCATTAGATTTCTTGGGGCACGTGGTGTCCAGTAAGGGTATTCAGGTTGATCCGAAGAAGATATAGGCGGTGTAAAGCTGACCTAGACCTTCATCAGCTACCGAGATTTGCAGTTTCCTTAGTTTGGCAGGGTACTATCGCCATTTTGTAGAGGGATTTTCATCTATTGCAGCACCTAGGACCAGACTGACCTAGAAGGGTGCTCAGTTCAGGTGGACTGAGGAGTGTGAGGAGAGATTTCAAAAGCTGAAGTCATCTTTGACTACAGCTCCGGTATTGGTTTTGCCCACGGGTTCAAGTTCTTATGCAATTTACTGTGATGCCTCGAGAGTTGGCCTTGGAGCAATTTTGATGCAGGACGCTAGGGTTATTGCTTATGTGTCCAGAGAGTTGAAGGTGCACGAGAAGAATTATCCAGTGCACGATCTTGAGCTTGCAGCTATTGTCTACGGCTAGAAGACTTGGCGTCATTATTTGTATGGAGTGTATTGTGAGATTTTCACTATTCACTGTAGTTTGCAGCATCTACTTAAGCAAAAGGATCTTAATTTGCATCAGAGGTGATGGTTGGAGATTCTCAAGGATTATGACCTTACCATTCTATATCATCCGGGGAAGGCTAATGTAGTGGCCGATGCCCTGAGTCACAGAGCAGAGAGTTTGGGGTGATAGCATACCATCCAGTAGCAGAGCGACCATTAGCACTTGATGTTCAGGCTTTAGCGGGTCAGTTGGTGAGATTGGATCTATCAGAGCCCCCACGGGTATTGGCTTGTGTAGCCTCCAGGTCTTCACTTTATGACCAGATTAGAGCACACCAGTATCATGATCACACTTGCTCGTTCTTCAGGACAGGGTCCCCCGGGATGATGCCAGGGATGTGGCTATTGGTGAAGATGGGGTCATGAGGATGCAGGGTCAGATTTGTGTGCCCAATGTGGATGGACCTCGAGATTTGATTCTAGCTGAGGCCCACAGTTTGCGGTATTCCATCCATCCGGGTGCCGTAAAGATGTATCAGGATCTGAGTCGGCATTATTGGTGGAGGCGGATGAAGAGGGATATTGTTGAGTTCGTGGCTCGGTGTCTCAACTATTAGTAGGTCAAGTATGAGCACCAAAGGCCAGGTGGATTGCTTCAGAGATTAGATATTCCGGAGTGGAAGTGGGAGGGGATCACCGTGGACTTCGTAGTTAGGCTTCCACGGAATTTGAGGAGGTGTGATGCTATATGGGTTATTGGGGATCGGCTAACAAAGACCGCGCTCTTCATTAATGTTAGTACTACTTATTCTTCAGAGCGGTTAGCTGAGATTTACATCAACGAGATTGTCCGATTGCATGGGGTTCCAGTTTTTATCATTTCTGACAGAGGTACTCAGTTCACATCTCAGTTTTTGAGGGCCGTGCAGAGGGAGTTAGGTAATCAGGTTGAGTTGAGCACAGCGTTTCAACCTCAGACCGATGGGCAGTCGGAGCGTGCTATTCAGATTTTGCAAGATATGTTGTGTGCCTATATCATTGATTTTGGGGGTTCATGGGACCAATTTCTACCACTCGCGGATTTTGCATATAATAATAGTTATCAGTCGAGTATCCAGATGGCTCTGTAGGAGATTGTCCGATTGCGTGGGGTTCCAGTTTGTATCATTTCTGACAGAGGTACTCAGTTCACATCTCAAATTTTGAGGGCCGTGCAGAGGGAGTTAGGTACTCAGGTTGAGTTGAGCACAGCGTTTCAACCTCAGACCGACGGGCAGTCAGAGCTTGCTATTAAGATTTTGGAAGATATGTTGTGTGCCTATGTCATTGATTTTGGGGGTTCATGGGACCAGTTTCTACCCCTCTTGGAGTTTGCATATAATAAAAGTTATCAGTCGAGTAGCCAGATGGCTCTGTATGAGGCTCTATATGGTAGGAGGTGCAGATCTCTGGTTGGTTGGTTTAAGCCGGTGAGGCTATGCTATTGGGCACAGACTTGGTTAGGATGCGTTGGGTAAGGTGGATTTGATTCAGGAGCAGCTTCGCACGGTGAAATCTAGGCAGAAGAGTTATGTAGAGTGGAAGGTCCGGGATGTGTCTTTCATGGTTGGGGAGAAGGTGCAGCTGAAGGTGTCACCTATGAAGGGTGTTATGAGGTTCGGGAAGAGAGGAAAGTTGAGTCTGTGGTTCATTGGGCCATTTGAGGTGCTTTAGAGGATTAGGTAGGTGGCTTATAGAATTTCCTTGCCTCCCACCTTATCGAGTATTCATTCGGTGTTCCATGTTTCGATGCTCCGGAAGTATGTTGGTGACCTGTCTCATGTTTTGTACTTCAGCATGGTTCAGCTCGAGGGTGATATGTCATATGAGGTAGAGCCAATGGCTATTTTAGGTCGTCAGGTTAGAAAGATGAGGTCCAAGGATATAACTTCAGTGGAGAGGACAGTTGGTGGAGGATGCCACCTGGGAGACCAAGCGGGAGATGCGGAGCAGATATCCTTACTTATTTGAGACACAAGGTATGTTTCTAGACCAATTCGAGGATGAACGTTTGTTTAAGAGGGGGAGGATGTAACAACCCGGTCGGTCGTTCCATGAGATAAGCCCTGTTTCCCCGTTTCTGATTTATCATATGTTTCTTAGCCTATTTATGTTGTGTTGGATTGGTTGGTTCGGGTTCGAAGCGGTCGTGGTGAGAACAGAGACACTTAGTCTCTTAATTGGCTTAGTAGTTGGAAAAGCCAACTGAGAGTTGACTTATTGGTAAACGACCTCGAAATGTAGATTTTATAGCTCGGATAGCTTTGTTAGGTGTTTTCGGACTTAGGAGTGTGTTCGGAATGAAGTTTTGATATCCGGTGTAGAATGAGGCTTGAATTGGCGAAAGTTAGTTTTGAGAGATTTCCGGTCGGTAGAGGAAAATAGGCTATTAGGGTCGGAATGGAATTCCCGGAGTTGGAGCAGGTTCGTAATGTAATTTTGGATATGTGTGCAAATTTTCAGGTCAATCGACTGTGTTTTGGATGGTTTCGGCATCCTTGGTGAAATTTAGAAGTTTCAAAGTTCATAGGCTTGAATTTGATGTGATTTTGGTGTTTTCGCGTTGTTTTTGGTGTTTCGAAGGCTCGACTAATTTGGAATGAGGTTATGGGATGTGTTGGTATGTTTCGTCGGGGTCCCGAGGGACTCGGGATTGATTTCGGATGGTTAACAGAGGTTTGGACTTAGGAATTTACAGCAAAGCTGCTGTTGGTGCCATTTTACTGGTGTGAGCGCCTTGCGGATGGGAGCCGCAGGTGCGGGCCCGCCGAAGCGGAAAGGAATCCGCAGATGCGGAATTTGGGCAGCTCAGTGAGGGACCGCATATGCAGACTTGGGACTGCACCTGCGGAGTAGCAGGTGCGGAAGTCCGGACTTAAGTCATTTTTTGCAGGTGCGCACCTGGGACCGCTGGTGTGGATCGACAGGTGCGGAAATATCTTCCGCAGGTGCGTGTTAACTGGGCAGGAAGTATAAATATGTGCTTCCATAGAATTTTGGCATTCTTCTTCATTTTCGCATGCGGGTTGAGTCATTTTGAGAGCAATTTGGAGAAGGATTTCGAGGGTCTTCGAAGGAGGTATGTTTCTCGGACTATAAACTCGATTCTATGTTATAGTATGACGGATTAGGCTTGGAATTAGTAGATTAAATGGTGTAAATTGGGGGTTTAGGGCTTGGGAAATTGAGACTTATAATTAAGGAATTTAGGGGTATTTTGTGGTCGGATTTTGATGCATTTTATATGTGTAGACTCAGGAAATGATGAGGATTCTTGTGATGTAATTTTTATCGAATTTCGAGACGTGGGCTCGGGGCTCGGGTTTGGCCAATTTAAGGAATTGTGCCTGATTTTGATAGTTTTCGATTGGGGTTCATCTCCGTAGCATATTTTGATATAATTGATCTGATTTGTGATAGACTCGGAGCATTTGGGAGCCAATTTGAGGGGAAAGAGCATCGCAAAGTAGTTTTTGGACCGTTTTGAGGTAAGTAACGATTGTAACTCTAAACCTAAGGGTATGAAACCCTGGTATTTTATATTGTTTTTGCAAATGAGGTGACGCGCATGCTAGATGACAAGCGTGTGGGCGTTCACCGATAAGGATTGTGACTTCGTCCGTCCCATAGTGACTATGAAGTTGCGTATTCGATTTGATACCTTACGACATCCTGTACTTTAGAAATTTATACTTGTTTATGGGTTGTAAGCCATGTTTGGGGCCTTGTACCGGCCTGTTTAGACCGTAATTGGTACTTTTACACTATTCTCACACTATCCTGATAGAAAAATTGTGAACCCAGTCATGTTTTTCTACTTGTTGTTATTTTCACTGTTATAACACTATTTGAGACTCTGAGAGGTATTTGGGGCTGAGTCACGTGAGTTGAGATGGGTTGCCCAAGTGGCTTGTGAGGATGACTAAGTGAGGCCGAGAGCTGGATATGTGAGGATAGTTATTGATCGGGATGCACGTGCAACAATATATATCTTATATATTACATATGGATCGGGTTACACGCCACATAAATATATATCATATATATGGATCTGGCTACACGCCACAGCAACATAGCGCTTGGGATGTAAGAACCCCTCCGGAGTCTGTACACCCCAGTGGGCGCAGCCGACTATTATATGGATCGGGCTGCACGCTGTAGCGTATGTTATATGGGTCGGGCTGCACGCCGCAGTAGTATATATATATATATATATATATATATATATATGTATGTATCAGAACGGGCTGCCCGCCGCAGCAGTTGTGTGTATTCATGGTCCTTGTTTAGTGCGAGTGGTTAGTGTGAGCATGAAATACTGATAGTGGAGTCACGAGTGACTGAGATACCTTGTTAAGAGAGATATTGTGCTTGGATGGCTGTTACATTGTGAATTTTACTGCTCTTCTCTCCCTTCTTTATATGAGCCTTCTAATAAAAGTTGAATTACTGTCTTATGAAATCATGATTTATAAATGCTCGTCACTGCACTCAAGTTTTTAGTCACTTTGGTTACTTACTGAGTTGGCGTACTCACGTTACTTCTTGCACCTCTGTATGCAGATCCAGGTACCGGACCATCTCGCTAGTTGATTTTCGGACGTGCTTGGAGTGACTTCGATGATCGAGATAGCTGCTCAGCGTCCCCAGCTCACCTATTTTTCTTTCCTCAGTTCATAGTGTTGTCTTTCATACATCAGACTCTTGTAGTAGCAAAGTCACTTTATAGTACATTGTATTTATCGTCTTAGGTGCTCATGATAGTTGACTCCAGGTTTTGGGGTAGTGTATAAATTGTTTATCTCATTTTGCTATTTTAATTTGCTTGTTTTGGAAATTATGATATATTATGATAGACTGTAATAGTTGGCTAGCCTAGTTCAATGATAGGCGCCATCACAACCGGCTTAGGTATTTGGGCCATGACATCACACCAAGACCGTGACAGTGGATATGCCATGTTTATCGCGATTGGAGTGGAGGGCTACTTTGTATTACGTTCACAGCAGGGTTGTGTCCTTCCTTAAGGCACACAAGATGTTTAAGAATGTGTATGATGCATACTTAGCCTTTGTGAGAGATATCAGTGTTGATACTTATACCGTTGAGTCAGTCCTGGTAGTTCGAGACTATCCATCTGTATTTCCGGCAAATCTTCCAGGCAGGCCGTTCAATAGGGATATCGATTTTGGTATTGACTTGTTACAGGGCACTCAACCCATTTCTATTCCACCATATCGTGTGCACCAGCGGAGTTGAAGGTGTTAAAGGAGTAGTTGCAAGAGTTGATTGATAAGGGTTTCATTCGTCCTAGTGTATCACCTTGGGGTGCGTTGGTTTTGTCTGCAAGAAGAAAGATTGTTCTATGCGCATATGTATTGATTATCGGCAGTTGAACAAGGTTATAGTGAAGAAAAAATATTCGTTGCCACAAATTTATGACTTATTTGATCTATTATAGGGTGCTAGAGTGTTCTCAAAGACTGATTTGCGATCAGGGCATCATCAGCTGAAGATTCAGGACCCAGATATTTTGAAGACTACCATTTTTAGGACTCAGGATGGTCAGTACAAGTTCTTTGTGATGGCATTGGGGCTGATCAACGCCCCAACAATATTCATGCAGTTGATGATATGTGTATTCCAGCCCTATCTTGATTCCTTCGTCATTGTATTTATAGACGACATCTTATTGTACTCCTAAAGTCAGGATGATCATGAACAACACCTGAGAATTGTGCTCCAGGCCTTGAGAGAGAAGAAGTTGTATGAAAAATTCTCAAAGTGTGAATCCTGGCTTGATTCAGTGGCAGTTTATGTCATGTGGTGTCGATGAGCAATCAAGGTAGATCCGAAGAAGATTGAAGTAGTTCAGAGTTAGCCCATACCATCTTTAGCTGCTGAGGTTTGTAGTTTCCTTGGTTTCGCCTGGTATTATTGTCGTTTCGTAAAGGGTTTCTCATTCATTGATGCACCTACGACCAGATTGACCCAGAAGGGTTCTCCTTTTAGATGGTCCGATGGGTATGAAGATAGCCTTCAAAAGCTCAAGACTGCTTTGACTATAGATGAGTGTTAGTATTACTTATGGGTTTGAGGTATTACACTATGTTTTGCGATGCATCACATATTGTCCTTAGCGCGGTATTGATGCAAGATGATAGGGTGATTGCCTGCGCGCCTCAACAATTGAAGGTTCATGAGAAGAATTATCATGTTTACGACTTGGAATTGGCAGCTATTTCTCATGCCTTGATTATTTGGCGACATGAGTTGTACGGTGTCCCTTTTGAGGTCTATACCGACCACCGAAGTCTCCATCATCATTTAAAATAGAAGGATCTTAACTTGCGGTAGCGTAGATGGTTAGAGTTGCTTAAAGACTATGATATCACTATTCTATATCATCCCGGGAAGGTCAATGTGGTAGTCGATGCCTTGAGTCGAAAGGTGGAGAGCTTGGGTAGTTTAACATATCTACCAACAGTAGAGAGGCACTAGACCTAGATGTTTAGGACTTGGCCAACCATGTTTTTGGCATGACGACCCCCATTTTGTATCCTTAAGGACACGTTGCAGCACGGCGAAGCCAAGAAGGTTTCTATCAGAGATGACGGTGTGCTGCGGATGCAAGTTCGATTATGTGTGCCCAATGTGGATGGGGCACATGACTTAATTATTCAGGAGGCCCACATTTCGTTGTATTCTATTCATCTGTGTGCCACTAAGATGTATCAAGATTTGAGGCAGCACTTTTCATGGATGAGAATGAAGAAAGACATAGTGGAGTATGTAGCTCGGTGCCTAAATTGTCAGCAAGTGAAGTATGAGCATCAGAGGCCAGGTGGGTTGCTTTAGATACCATGAACTTCGTTGTTGGGCTCCCACAGACTCAGAAGAAATTTGACGATGTATGGGTCATTATGTATAGGTTGACCAAGTCGACTCATTTCATTCCAGTGGTAACTACCTATTCTTCAAAGCAGCTAGCTTAGATCTATATCCTCGAGATTGTCCGACTTAATGGCATGCCGGTATCCATTATTTATGACAGGGGCGGGCAGTTCACATCGCATTTTTGGAGGGCTGTGCAGCATGATCTTGGCACACATTTTGAGTTGATTACAACATTCTACCCTCATACGGATGGACAGTCCGAGCACAACATTCAGATATTGGAGGATATGCTTTGTGCATGTGTTATAGATTTTGGGGGTTCTTTGGATCAATTCTTCCCGTTTGTGGAGTTTGCCTAAAACAATAGCTACCAATCGAGTATTTAGATCAAGTTGATCCAGGATCGAATTCTTACAACCCAATATGGACAAAAGAGTTATGCGGATCGAAAGGTATGTGATGTTGCATTCATAGTTGGAGAGCGAGTCTTTCTCCGGGTTTCACCCATGAAGAATATGATGAGGTTCAGGAAGAAGGCAAAGTTCAGCCCTAGGTATACCGTGAGATCCTTAAGAGGATTGGTGAGGTGGCCTACAAGCTTTGATTTCCACCTAGTCTATCTGCATTTGATTCGGTATTCGATGTTTCCATGCTCCACAAGTATCATGGTCATCCATCCAATGTTTAGATTTTAGCTCAGTCCAATTTGACAAGGATTTTTTTATATTGAGGAGCCGGTGGCCATCTTGAACATGCAGGTCCGATAGTTGAGGTCAAGGAGAATCGCTTCAGTACTGGGCAACAGATATTTAATTTCCAAATCAATGGTTTGGTTCCATTTTTCAAGTTTTGAGTTACAGACTTCAATTTTCGGCGATTTTGGAAGAGATTTTCAAGTAGTCTATTGGGGTAAGTGATTTTGACTAGGATTTGATTATATTACATGAACCAATCATTGTTTTTACCATATAATTAGTGTTTTGAGTTGGAAAAATTAGGGAAAATTGTGAAAACTTTATAAGCTATATTTTGAGGATTTGAGGTTCATTTGAGGTCGGAATCGAATAATTCTAGTATGGTTGGACTCATTATTGAATGGGTGTTCAGGTTTTGTAAGTCTGGTCAGGTTCAGAGATGCGAGCTTGGGGTTTACTTTTGAGTTGACGTTATGATTTCAATTATTATTCAGAATACTTTCCTATGGTTTGTATTTATGGTATACAACTACTTTAGCTATATTTGAGCCGTTCAGAGTCGGATTCGCTGAAAAGGCTTACTAATGGATTGATCTAGTTTGTTTGAGGTTAGTATCTTGCCTAACTTTGAGTAGGATAATTACCTCTTAGGATTGGGATTGTTTTGTGTCATTTGTGGTACGCTAAAGCCGTGTACGCTACGTGATCAGTAGGTACACAGGCTATTTGTGGTAATTGACCAGTTTAAGCTATGTAGATTCCTTTCATGACTTTAATCGAATTGTCATAACATGTTATATCCATTATCGTTAATCTATTTGTACATGCTTTATTTGACATTGTTAATACTTGTCCCATATTTTCCTTGTTATTTGTCCTCACATGCTTAGTTAAAGTTACAATTTCCTTATTTCCTTATTAATTATTCAATGGTCGACTTACCTTACTTGAAGTTGTTATTTCTTGGAATATCTTATTGCTTTTGGTGTTGAAGTTGTAAAAGTCGTGATCACATTGGGGCAAAATTGTAAATTATTGCCATTCTTGTTGAGCTATTCACTTTCAAGTGCTATTGAGACTCTTCAGCACATTGTGGTTGAGACATGGGCTATTTGTTGAGGAAACATTGATATTGTTGGTCCTTTTGGCAAGTTGTTGTAATTGGGCACTTGAGGTGCGAGTTGTGACATGATGTGATATTGATATGCATGTGGTGGTATAAGGATAGGGGTTGATACACATGCGGTGAGATAAATAGGGTTTGATACGTGTTTTTCTAGTAGGGAGCTACTTTTAGAAACGGGTATGACAAGGTGGGCTAAAACGGGAGTAGTTATTTTGGGAAAAGCGATTTACAGAACTTAATCTAAGCCATCCCCGGTGACACAAGGAAAAATTGTGATTGTGATTGCGAAAGGAGATTTACGAGGCGGTAAATCGGTTGTGATTCTTGTTGTTATCTATGATTTACCTTACTCGTATTTAATCTCAATGTTTCCTTGATGTCTTTACTATGTGCTCTTTCCTTGTTGCATTTATTTCTTTAAATTCTGTTGTAGTCTATCTTGTTGTAGCTCTTTATTGCCTTATTATCCTCGTGTACATTCTTAGACTGTATTATACTTGATTAATTTCTTTTTCTTATCCTAGTAGGTGTTTTGACCTGCTATCATCACTATTCTGTTGAGGTTAGGCTTGATACATACTAGGTACCGTTGTGGTGTACTCATACTATTTTTCTACATATCTTCTTCGTGCAGATCCAGGTGCCTCATACCAGGCTAGGCACCAATATAGCTTCCATAACAGAGACTTCAAGGTATACCTGCTGGCGTTGGCAGCCTTGGAGTCACCCTATGTCCTTATTTTCTATTGCATACTCTTTATTTTGATAATGATGTATTAGGGATCTTTTAGTATACTCGTGTAGAGCTTATGACCCAGTCTCACAATATTTTGGGAGTTATTGTTAGTTGTATTGTGGAGTTCTTTTATTGTTAGCTAGTTGGTTTAAATTTGAAGTTCTATATTTATTTTTGTTATTTCTTCTTGTATGTTAGGTTTACCTAGTCTTAGAGACTATGTTTCATCACGACATCCTACAGTGGGAGATTGGGGTCTTGGCAGAGGCACTAGTTGCCCGAGTTATTTTTGATAGCTACATGATATGGTTGGCGTACATGTATGGGGTTGAG
This sequence comes from Nicotiana paniculata, assembly GCA_005239505.1. Classification (NCBI taxonomy): domain Eukaryota; kingdom Viridiplantae; phylum Streptophyta; class Magnoliopsida; order Solanales; family Solanaceae; genus Nicotiana; species Nicotiana paniculata. Next base: position 116,342 of record ML305917.1, on the reverse strand, counting down.
TCCGTGTGCGCGCACCGGCATATTATTCATGCTCAGGGTAGTGTGTAGGCTATGATATGTCTTGAATTGCTTGATAAGCTTAATGGTGTGATGATTTTTATATTTGTACCCATGTTGCGAGCCATTTGGGCCATGTTTGAGCTTACATAGGGGTTAATCTCCTTATTGAACTTTATAATTGCTACTTTGGTGATGTATTTTCCTTATTGAGATATGATAGCACACTTTGCACATGCATACACCTTTGCATGTCACTTACACCAGTCCAGGAGTATGAAATTTGATGTTCATTGATCATGTACATATATTCTTGTATATCTGATTTTTGTGTGATATGGGTTGGACTAGTAGCCTGTGAACAAGCTCGGTGGATTGTGTTATTGAGCCTAAGACCATTATGGGTGGATTTTGATATGGAGCCTATGACCATGTCTGGCGGATTGTGATATTGAACATGTGACCATGCGGGGAAGATTGTGATATTGAGCATGTGACCACGCCAGGCGGATTGTGATATTGAGTCTACGACCATGGTGGGCGAATTGAGATTATTGGCACATAAGTTGTTTGTGTGGTTGATATTACCACGTGAGTTGTTCGCGCAACACGTGAGTTACCCGAGCGGATAAAATATATTGATATTATTGGATCGTGAGTTGTCTGTGCATTGATATTACTAGCATGGAATCCATCCCCCTAGGTTCACCCTCTCATGTTCCTTCTTAATAGGGTACACACAGATTGGCAAAAACCGATGGGTTTATTGTTAATGTGGACTTTGGAAAAGTTGATCAGTGGTTTGATTAAGTTATTGAAATTCTGATAGGGCCTTAGAGACGTATTGTGATTCTTATTTGTATCAGGTTGTGTGATGTAACGTGATTAATATTTGGCTAATGTATTTCACTTTATGTCAAATTTCCTTGATTGTCTACCTGATTTGTTTGCATATCTTCTCTATAAGATGGATTGTTGACTGAGCAGAGTACGTTAGGTTATTATGTGTACCAAAGTGTGTGATTCGTGACTTGATCATATTATTGTTCTGTACTTTTTAAATTGATGAACAGTACTGGTGATTAGCAAATACCATTTATAATTCTTTCCACTATTACCTCACCGAGGTTAGTTATGATACTTGTTGTGTACATAAAGTTAGTTGTACTCATACTACACTTTTACATCTTGCATGCATATCTTGGAGTTGATACTGATGTGGACGATGGGAATTGGAATCGAAGATGTACTTTCTTTTCGGATATAGCTACCACTTGTCCTAGTTGTTTTATATTTGTAATGTGTTTATGTATATTTGTAACGACCCAAACCATTGGTAAATGGGCTAAAAGGGTCGTCATGATATAATTAGAATAAAACATAAGGGAATACTAGACATAGGACGACCCAACATGATAAAGAAACTTATACATGTGACATACGTGCCTATAAGGCCAACATGATCATTTGTAAACTCAAAACATAGGCCGACAAGGCCATACAAGTATCCATATACCTGACACTCTATCTACAAGCCTCTAAGAGTACATTATACATCATAAAGGTCAGGACAGGGCCCCGCCATACCAGTCAATACATGTGCAAATCATACTGACCAAATAGGCAACTCTGGAGCAAGTGGAGTGCACAAACACCTTTTGTTGAGTTGATAGCCTACTGGGAGGACTGTCAACCTGTCTATCAAGATATGCGGGCATAATATGCACCATCCCTTGGAAAAAGGGATGTCAATGCAAATAAAGTACCGAGTATGTAAGGCATGAAAGCAGTATATAAAAAACATGAAAGAAACATGGAGTAAGAACCCATCCTGTAAGTCTGAATAGCTCTGTGAATCATGAAACATTTAGAATCTCATGCAGACGCGTATAAATGTCATATCATGCATAGGTATATGTGTACATAACATCATCAAGTCTCTGAGGGCATCCCATCATATCATCTTAGCCTCTGTGGGCAAAATCATCATCTTATACCAGCTTATCGGGCGATGGTACGTATATAATGTTATAACCTTTCCTCATATCCCATATACATATAATATATGCGTATATAACGCCAACTTGTCATGGGTTATGTACATGTATAAATGAATGCAATGCATACTGAAGTAATTCAATATGATCTCTCGGAATTTCAGAAGAACAATACGCCTTGAGATAAACCTTACAACTTATGTATTTTTTGAGACCCATGAACAGACGATATAATAATAGGACACAAGAGGAATCAAGAACATAGGCATCCCTAGTACTTCTATGAATAGATTCATTTATAAAAGGTGCGTGTTTACTTGTTTCATTTGTATCATATGCATAAGGCAAAAAGGAAAGAAGGGATAGCCTTAACATATCATAACTTCGTTGAGTCTATAATACCTTCCAAGAAATTCTTCAAATAACTCAACTCAATCTACCATAGTATAATGAGATTCAAAATCAATGTTGAGTAAAGGCTATGTCTGCATTTAAACTAGTGGCTCGTTTATGTAAATTTGGGCAGAATCTCCCCTTTAACCAGGGCATCCTGCAATACCATATATAACAAAAACAACAACAACTAGAGAAATAAAATGAGGAATTCAAAAACAGCCTAACTACAATTCGGGACCTTTAATACAACAAAACCCCAAATATATCATAACACAACTAATCAACAAGTTATCAATTAGACTGAAATTGCAAAGACGAGCGACCAACCTACTACTCTACCACATGTGGCATTTATACACACATTTCATGCTTCCGAACTCGATAAATCAGCATCATAGTAAGCCAACACAAGTGGACTACAAAATAGTCCACTAAAAGTGAAATAAATCGAACTCACGGCTTCCGATCACCGTCCCGTGAGTTCTAACTATTAGGAAACATATTTATCAACCTTCCTTTATATTTAAAAGCTTAAATAAAGAAATTAGACGTTTATTAACTATAAATTACCTTCCAAAATTCAAACAAAAAGAAAAAGAGAGGTGATATAGTGATACTTACATCGTAGGCATTGTTCTATAGTTATCGCTTCTTGATTTCGTACCTGGGATCTTAATATTCTTTGAAACCCTATAAGAGAGCTTAATGATATGTTTATGGGTGTTCTCTAGTCGTTTTCTACGGAAAATGAAGATAAGTACAACCTAAGACCTATATATATCAACTTTTGAAAAGTCACAGAGGTGCTAGCTTGGCACCCTAGCATTGGTCCTTCTTTTGATGCTTAAATCTTTTTATTCAAATGTCCTATGAACAAACGGTTAAGATATTTGGAAACTACATTCCAAGACTAAAATAACTCATATAATAAGAACCCTTTTATCACCCCAAAAGTACATGTTATAACATTTCAAACTTGTCGACATTCAATGAAACTTATTTTCTTTAATTTTTTTTAAATTCTAAGCCTTTCAACCCTCTTGGTACTTTTTATCCATGATCTTAAATATTTTTAACCTCCACGGTAACATGATTAACCTACTTTATGTACTTTAAAGACAATCTCATTTCTGAGCTTACATCAATTGACTTATGATGTACTCTCACATACGAAAATATAGGGTGTACCAATATTCCAAATAGATGTTATATTTATGTTTATTCCATCTTTGTAAATCTAAGTCTTAGCAACTCAAGACTTATACTACCAAACATTGGGTTATTATATGAACATTTTAGTTATTTCATTTATTGATTTCGTATTATTTCCTTAGAGTTGTGTTAATTATTGTTTGGCTTACCTAATGGGTTGGGTTAAGTTGCATCACAACTAGGTGGATTTTTGGTCGTGAAAAGTTTGTATCAGAGCTCTAGGTTCATAGATTCTACGAGTTATGAGTAAGTGTCTAGCCGAGTCTTGCGAATTGGTATGAGTATCGACATGTTTCTTCATTCATTGGCAGTGTATGAAGGTTCAGAATGAGGTTTTATTTGATATGATGTATGTTGTTGGTACTGAGTTTGTTAATGAGCAGCAATTATGGTCGGAAGTTATTGCTATGAGTATCAGATTTATATGTTATATCATGTGAAAATATCTTGGAATATTCTTATGGCTTTATACGGATTGTTCAGACTTATACAGTGTATAGTTATGTTGTGTTTTCAGGATTATGTGGATTGGGGTGACGTGGTATCACCCATGGGTAACTGCATGGTGAGTTTATACAGTGATTTGATGGCTTTTGAATGACTTTTAACACGTTTAAGGATGTATGTTTAAGCGGGGTATAATGTAATGACCCGACTGGTTGTTTTGAGCATTTGCATTCAGTTTGGTGGTTTGAGGTCATCATCAATTTCATATGGTGTACTATGACTTGCATGTATGGTTGGTTTTAGTTTTTGAGTGGTTCGAGATTGATATGGAAGAATGATTCTCAATTTGAAAGACAAAAGTTGGAATAGTTGACCAAGTTTGAATTTTATATATTTGACCTTGGACAGAGTATTTATTGATCTATTATATAGGGATTGTGATTTTGGACTTGCGAGTATGCCCGGATTCACATTTGGATGTCTCTATAAGGTTTTGTCCATAATGTGTAGAAGTTAGCAATTTGAAGGTTTGGCAGGTTCATAGGTTTAATCGGGAGTTGACTTTGATGTTAAAAGGTTTGAAATGTTGTTCCAAGAGTTGGAATAGGTTTCTTATGTCATTTGGAACATGTATGAAAATTCTGAGGTGATTCCATGTTGTTTGGACGAGTTTGGCATAAGTTTTGAATTTGAAATTTTGAAATAGTTCATTAAGCTTGAATTGAGATGTGACTCATGGTTTTGATATTATATTATGGGATTTGAGGCCTCAAGTAGGTATGTATTATGCTTTGGGATTTTTGGCATGATTAGAAGGGGTCCTGGGGGTCTTGGGTGAGTTTCTAAAAGGTTTCAGACCATTTGTTATCATGTTGGTTTTTACTGGTTGGCAGGGGTCTGGTGTGGTCCCACATGCTAAACTTTGGGCTCAGGTGCAGTGTCCGTAGATGCGGATGAGAGGGCGCAGAAGTGAGCTGACTTGGAGCTGAGTGTTGCACATCTACGATGTGCTTTTCGCTGATACGACTTCGTAGGTGAGAGGCGGGCTCTGTAGGTTCAGATGGTCGGGTAGTGAGTGGAACTCACAGGTGAGAGCTAGTCACAGATAGGACGCCGCAGATGCGGCTATTTCTCCTGTAGATGTGGAGAAGTCTGGGCAGACCTCATATATTCAAGGATTGAGTTATTTCTATCACATTTTGAGGCTGGGAGCTCGGTTTCAGGCAATTTTTTAGGCAATTTTCTCCTCATAGATTGGAGTAAGTATTTTTTACTCCGATTTGATTATTTTATATGATTCTATCATTGATTTTGGCATTTGATTAATGAATATAAAAGAGAAATTGGGGGAGGGAGGATTTTGTCAAAACTATTCTAAAGTGAATAATTGGTAGTTGAACATTGATTCAGAGTCGGATTTTGATAAAACTAGTATGGTTGGACTTCTATTTGAACGGGTTATCAAATTTATGAGTTTTGTCAAGTTTCAAAGTGTGTGTCCAGATTGAATTTTGGTTGACTTTCAGTATTTGATTAAAGATTCAACCTTTATCATTTGGTTTTGATTCCTATAGCATTATTTGATGTTTTGAGTTGCTTTTGACTAAGTTGAGGTGTTCTGAGGTCGATTCGTGCAGGATGGCACTTCTGGAATATCGATTCAGCTTGCTTGAGGTAAGTATCTAACATAAACATGGTTGAGGCACTAGTTTCTTGAGTTATTTGTGATCGCTACGAGCTATGGGTGATGCATGAGTGGGGTTGAGCCCATGTTTGTGCACTGGGTATTATTCATGCATGAGTGGGGTTGAGCCCATGTGCGTGCACTGGGTATTATTCATGCTTAGAGTAGTGACGAGGTCAGCTCAAGGACCTACTGGAATAAATAAGAAAAACTGTACAAGTTTATGGCAGTATAGTAATGACAGCAATGAAATTGAAACAACAATAACATATGAAGGTTAGCTACATGGAACTAAAGAAAATAATGCAACACAAAGAAAACAAGAAATGATATACTAAGGAAACAAAACAACCAAAGACAAGTGCAAAAATAAATAAATACCAATAAGAGTCACTACGAAGGTACCGCCTCACAGTGTCAAATCACAAGAATAATTCTAAATCATTTCTTATATCACCACGGGAGCCATGCATTTAGTTTTGACAATCATTTTCAAGAAATAGCATCACGCGTTTTAGCCCACCTTATCACAGCGCATGGCTTCTAGCAGTTCCCCTGCTAGCCACGCCTATCAATCTCTCCTTATCTCACCGCATGCATTCCAACCCCAAAATCATATACCACAGTACGCGTATCAATATCACAGCGTATCACAAATCGCAACTCAAGTGCCCAATATCACAACTTGCCAAGAAACCAATAATAACAATATTTTCATAATAAAGAGCCCATGGTTCAACTGCAATTTACACAAGAGTCTCAACAACAACAGCTAGAAGTGAATATCTCAACAGAATAGTATTTCACAACTTAACACTTTGCCTCAATAAGAATCACGGCCCTTATAACTCAATACCAATTTCAATGACAAGGTATTCCAAGAATAGCAACATCATGTAAAGAGTTCAATAGTTAAATAATAAATATGAAACAAAGGAAACAAGAAATTCAACTAAATATGTAGGGCTATTATCAAGTAAGAGATAAGACAAGTAGAACATGTGAAAATAGGCTACTGATGATGAATATAACATGTTAAGATAACTCAATTAAGGCATGAAAGGAATCTACATAGCTAAAACCGGTGAATTTCCACATAAAGCCCGTGTATACACTCATCACCTTGCGCACACGGCTTCCACACACCACAATTATCACAAAACAATATCAATCCTAGGGGGTAATTCACCCACACAAGGCTAGGTAATAGACTTAACTCAAACATGCTAACACAATCCACCAGTAGGCCTTTTCCTCGATTATCCAACTTCGAACGGATCAAATCTATCCAAAACAACTTCATTCCATAAATATAAACTATAGAAAGCTAATTCGAATAATAAAGTTACGAGCTTTGCAAAGATATAAAAATTCAACTCAAAGTTAACTCGGCCCGCATCCTGGAACCTGACCAAAATTGCAAAATTCGAACACCCATTTGATAACGAGTCCAAGCATAAAAGAATTACTCAAATTTGACCTCAAAATCGCCTTCCAAAACCCCAAAATTTACCTAGGAAGTTTTCACAATTTCCCCCCAAATTTCCAACTCAAATACCTAACTAGATGATGAAAATAGTAATGGATTCATGAAATATAGTCCAATCCGGGTTAGAATCACTTACCCCAACGATTTCCTTGAAAACCCCTTGAAAGAATCGCCTCACACCGAGATGTCTAGGTCCAAATTATGAAATGAGATGAATACCACATTTTGAAACCTAAGTTTTGTTGCCCAGGTGCTCTTCTTCGCGAACGCAGAAAGTGCCTCGCGTTCGCGAAGTACAAAATATGTTGCTGCAAAAATTCCTCTTACGCGAGGGTGAGAAACCCCTCACGAACGCGATGACCAAACTATCCTAAGCTTTGTGAATGCGAAGCCTCATTCCCGAACACGTGGACCAAATGCATGAGGTACCCCAGCCTTCCTCTCTCCTTCGCAAACGCGTACTCCTGACAGCAATCACGATGGCCAAACAAACCGAACCTTCGTGAACACGGAGAAAAAACTTAACTTGCTTCCCAGATACTCTTCTCGAATGCGAGACCTCTCTTGAGAATGTGTATAAGAACTCTAGACACCAAAATATCTGTATCTCCAAGGTCCGAAATGTGCCGAGCATGATCCCAATAACATCCGAGGCCCCAGGACTTCAACAAAACATACCAACAAGTCCTAAAACATCATACAAACATGCTCGAAGTGTCAAATCGCATTAAAAACACTAGAACCATGAATCGCGAATCGATTGAAGTCTAAGGAACTTATGAACTTTCAAATTTCAAAACTAATATCGATTCATACCAAAACAACTCCTATTGACTTCAAATTTAGCACACAAGTCATGAATGACATGACCGACCTATTCCAACTTCTATAATCAATATCCTACCCCGATATCAATAAAGTCAACTTTCGTTCAAACTTTCTAATTTACCAAAGCTTCAATTTTCTAACTTTCGCCATTTCGTACCGAAATGGCCTACGGACCTCAAAATCAACATCCGGACACACTCCTAAGTCTAAAATCACCATACTGAGCTAGTGGAACCATCAAAACTCCATTTTGGAGTCATTTATACGAAATTCCAATACAGTCAACTCTTGCAACTTAAACCTCCAACTTAGGGACTATGTGTCTCATTTCACTCCGAAACTCGGCAGAAACCAAAACCAAACACCCCGGTAAGTCACATAGTCATAATATAACATAGATGAGGCACTAAATAGGGGATCGGGGCTAAAATACTCAAAACGACCGGCTGGGTCGTCACATCCTCCCCCTTTTAAAACAAATATTCGTCCTCGAACAAGTATCAACACATACGTGAAGTGGTGAAAAGATGAGGATAACGGCTACGCATCTCATGCTCGGTCTCCCAAGTTTCCTCCTCGACCGGTTGACCCCTCCATTAAACCTTCACTGAAGCGATGTTCTTCGACCTCAATTTTCGAACCTGACTGTCGAAAATGGACATTGGCTCCTCAACATAAGGCAAATCCTTGTCCAACTATACTAAGCTAAAATTAAACACATGAGACGAATCACCGTGATACTTCGGTAGCATAGAAACATCGAATACTGGATGAACTGCCGCTAGACTAGGTGGCAATGCAAGCTTGTGGGACACCTCTCCGATCCTCTTGAGAATCTCAAAAGGTTCGATATACCTTGGGCTCAACTTGCCCTTCTTCCTAAACGTCATAACACCCTTCATGGGCGAAACCCGGAGCAAGACCCGCTCCCCAACCATGAATGCAGCATCATTGCGTAACTCTTCTATCTAGATTGGGCTGTACGAAGTTAATGTTGAATCAACTTAACCTTTTCCAAAGTATCCTAGACCAAGTCGGTACCCAATAGTCAAGTCTCACCCGACTCAAACCAACCCACCGGAGACTGACACTGCCTCCCATTAAAGGACTCATACAGAGCCATATGAATGCTCGACTGGTAGTTTTTGTTGTAGGAAAACTCCACAAGCGGCAAGAACTAATCCCAAGAACCCCCAAACTCCATCACATACGCACAAAGCATATCATGCTAGCCAACCGTTCAGAGTATCAATATATATCATAATTTCCCATAATTAGCAAATTTTAAAAATAGTAGAATGAGATGAAACAAATGCACACTTCCCCAAAACCTGGAATCAACTGTCATGAGCATCTAAGACTGAAAATTCAATGTACAAATAGTGACGTGCTACAACAAAAGTCTGAGGTATAAAAGACCAAAAGAAACTATGATCTGAGGGAACGAAAGGAGGTGAGTTGGGGATGTGGAGCAGCTACTTCAATCCTCGAACAACTCCAAGCTCGTCTGAAAATCGACTAGTGAGATGGTCTGGTACCTGGATCTGCACACAGAGGTGCAGGGAGTAACGTGAGTATGCCAACTCAGTAAGTAATCAATGTAACTAAAAACTTGAGTGTGACGAGCATTTAAATCATGTAAATCCATATAATGAATAACCGTGTAAATGATTAAATCACGTTAGAAATCTAGAATTCTGAATATTTCATAAAACGTCAATTTCCATTTAAAAATATCATATAAAATATTTATCCAACATTTCTTATCATAGGCTCAATGTAAGAAGAGTGAAAACAGTATTTTCATAAAATATAAGCCCCTCGAGCACAGTATCACTCACAATAAAGCCTCTTGGGCACAATATCACTCACAATAAAGACTCTCGGGCAAGCCTCTCAGTCACTCGTGACTCCACTATCAATATGTCATGCTCTCACTTAACACTCGCACCCAGCATGTACCATGAACACACACAACTTCTGCGGCGGGCAGCCCGCTCCACTATATATATTTATATATATACTGTTGTGGCGTGCAGCCCGATCCATATATAACATACGATGTGGCGTGCAGCCCGATCTATATAATAGTCGACTACGCTCACTAGGGGTGTACAGATTCTTGGAGGGGCTCTTTCAGCCCAAGCGCTATATCTGCTGCGGTGTGCAGCCCGATCCAATTGGTATACTGCTGCGAAGTGCAGCCCGATCAATGTATAACATATATTGCTGCGGCGTACAGCCCGATCCATATATATATAATCTCTATTGTTGCGGCGTGCAACCTGACCCATATATAATATATAACATATATATTGTTGCGGCGTGCAGCCCGTCCCATAACTATCCTTACTTACTCGGTGCTCGGCCTAACACATATATACTACTGCGGCGTGCAGCCCGATCCATAACTATCCTCACATACTCAGCTCTCGGCCTGAATCAGTCACCCTCACAAGACATTTGGGCAATTCATCTCGACTCACAGGACTCAGCCCAAAATACTTTTCAGATATTTCAAAGCAGTGTGATAACAGTGAAAATAACAAGTAGGAAACATGAATGAGTTCACAATTGTTCTAACAAGATAGGGATAGAATAGTATAAAAGTACCCAAACATGGAAAAATACCCCTGAGGGTCTAAACAGGTCAGCACATGACCCCAAACATGGCTCACAACCCATAAACAAGTATAAACTTCTAAACAACAGGATACCATAAGGTTTCAAACCGAATATGCGGCTTAACAGTCGCTATGGGATGGACCAAGTCACAATCCCTATTTGTGCACGCCCCCACACTCGTCACCTAGCATGTGCATCACCTCATTTATCAACACAATATCAAATAACGGGGTGTCATACCCTCAGGCTTCGAGTTACAATCGTTACTTACCTCAAAACAGCCCAAAAGTTACTCCACGATGCTCTTGCCCATTGAATTGGCTGCCAAATGCTCTGAATCTAACCAAAATCATATTAACATCATCAATATACGCTAACGGAACAAAACCCAATCGAAAGATATAAATTTAACACCATTCTAGAAATTCGGCCAAGTCTGAGCCCTGGGCCCACGTCTCAAAATTCAATAAAATTTATATCACTAGAATCCTCATCTTTCCACGATTCTATACATACAAAAAACTCCAAATCGGACCATAATTGCCCACTCAAATCACCAAAAGAATTTCAAAATTTCCTCCCAATTTTTCCAATCTTTTCTCCACTTTAATTCTTCAAATTACAAGCCTTATCCGTAAAAAATATCATAGAAACGAGTTTTATAATCCGGGAACTTACCTCCACTGAAGACCTTCGAATCCCCCCCCCCCCTTTCAACTTGCTCTCAAACAAGCTCAATCCGCATGCAACAATGGAGGAAAGGCCAAAAATATTCGTGGAGGCACCTTTTTATATTGTTCTGCCCAATTAATCCGCACCTGCGGACAATTATTCGCACATGTGCACCCGCACATGAGGTCCGAAGTGTAACAACCCGGTCGGTCGTTCCGCGAGTATAGCCTCGTTTCCCCCGTTTCTGCTTCATTTTATGTGGTTCAGCTTCATTTATGTGTCTTGGGTCGGTTGGTTCGGGTTCAGAGTGGTCATGGTGAGCATTGAGGCAATTAGTCTCTCAAGGTAGCCTAATAGTTGAGAAAGTCAACTGAGGGTTGACTTATTGGTAAACAACCTCAGAATGAGGATTGTATGGCTCGGATAGCTTCGTTAGGTATGTGGGACTAAGGAGTGTGTTCAGAAATTTTTGTGATGCCCAGTGTAGAATTAGGCTTGAATTGGCGAAAGTTAGTTTTTGGTCGTAATGGAATGTCGGAAGTTAGAGCAGGTTTGTAATGTCATTTTGGATGTGTCTGCAAAATTTCAGGTCAATCGGAGGTGTTTTGGTTGGTTTCGGTGTAGTTGACGAAATTTGGAAGTTTCAAAGTTCATAGGCTTGAATTTGATGTAATTTTGGTGTTTTCGTGTTGTTTTTTGTGTTTCGAAGGGTCGACTAAGTTGGAATAATGCTATGGGGTGTGCTAGTATGTTTGGTTGGGACCCCGAGGGGCTCACGATTAATTTCGGATGGTTGGCGGGATTTTTGGACTTGAAAATTTGCAGCAGTAGCTGCTGGTGTGGAAGTTCTGGTGTTGACCGCACCTGCAGTCGGGCAGCCGCAGGTGTGATGGGCAGAGCGCAGGTGCGAAAAGGCTAGGTAGGGGATCTTTTCCGCAGGTGCGAAGTTTTGGCCGCACCTGCGAAGTCGCAAGTGCGGAGAAGTGTCTGCAGGTGCGGAATTGGTCCGTTAAGTGGCTGGGACCACAGGTGCAGCTAAATGTCCGCAAGTGCGGAAATGACTGGCAGGAACAGTATATAAAGGCCCTTCGAGAAAATTCTCTTATTTTCACCATTTTTGCATGCAGGGGGAGTTCTTTGAAGGCGATTTGGAGAAGGAATCTCGAGATTCTTTTGTAAAGGTAAGTTCTTTGGTTACTAACATCGTTCCTATGCTATTTAGTTCGGGTTAGACTTGGAAATTTAAGGATTTGAGTAGGAAAAGGTTGGAAAGAAGGGGGTGGGAAATTGGAATTTCTTTTGAGGTTTTGGGTAGACAATTGTGATCGGATTGTGATGATTTTGGTATGAGTAGAACCGTGGGAGGACGAGGTTTCGAGTGATGTAAAAATTATCGAATTCCGAGACCTGGGCCCGAGGCTCAGGTTTTGCTGAATTTGGAGATTTTTGTTTAATTTGATAGTTTTCAATTGGGTTGTGTTCCTTGGTTATATATTGATGATGTTTAACTGATTTTGCCTAGATTCAGAGAAACCGGGAGCCAATTTAAGAGGCAAGAGCATAGCGGACTAGTATTATGGCCCGGTGGAAGTATGTAATGGTTGTAAATCTTGTCCTGAGGGTATGGAACCCCGAACTACATATTTTCTCACTAATTTTGGAATGGCTCACATGTCGGATGACGAGTATGTGGCGCATACTGATTTTTGGATTTGACTAGGTCCTCTCCGCGGTAGCTAATGGGTTGCATATTTTACTCAAAACCTTATATTAAATTATTATCTAAAGATTTGTGAATTATTTGGGCTATAAGCCGTGTTTGTGGCCCCGTGCTGATCTGTTTAGACCCCTTGGGGGCTTTTTACTACTGTTTTTCCTCACTATTTGTTGATGATTTTACTCAGCATCATTATGCATACTGCTTTTCGAAACTCAGCATGATTTACACCACTTTGAGATTTAAATTGCTGTTTTGGGTCGAGTATCTTGTTTTACTTATTCGCCCGAGGGGCCTTTCGAGTGGTTCTGCTGAGTGTTGCCGAGGTCCAAGAGTGATGGTGAGGTGCAGAGTGATATTAGAGCTTGGGCTGAAGGAGCCCCTCCGGAGTATGTACACACCCCTAGTGAGCGCACCGAGTGACGAATGATTGGGAGGCCGAGTGATGAGTGATTGTGAGGTGCTGAGTGACTGTGAGGCATACCCGAGGGGCTGATTTGATACATATTTTTTCTCGAGGGGCTACTTATGATTTTACTACTTTCATTTGCATACTAAATCTTTCGGTTTGAAGTTGTTAAACATTTGAATTCTTTAAAGGATTTTTCTGAAGATGATTTTAAGGCATGATGATTTCATATATCTGTGTTATACTGTTGGAAAGAAAGGTTGTGCCTCTCGTGATTTGATGACATTGATTTTATGTGTTTCTTGCTGATCAGACCTGATTTATTTTCATTGCTACTGAGTTGGCGTACTCACATTACTCCCTGCACCTTATGTGCAGATTCAGGTGTTAGGGTAAGGTGAGTTGTCTATCTGTTCCAGAGATTCTCGGAGGTTTGCAAGGTAGCTGCATGCATCCGCAGTCCTGCTCCCTCTCTTGTTTAATATAATAGAATTTATTTTTGTTGAGTTGTATATTTATGTAGATGCTCATGACCAGTGACTCCGGGTTCTCGGGGGATTGTATTTAATGTTCAGCATAGATTTAACTGTTTTATAAATGTGTAAAGGAAACTTTTATAGGTAATCAATATAGTAAAGAGGTAAATGATAGGCGCCATTACGACTGGCCTGGATTTGGGGTCGTGATAGTTTGGTATCAGAGCGCTAGGTTACATAGGACTCACCGTTCATGAGCAGGTTTAGTAGAGTCTTGCGACTTGGTACGGAGACGTCTGTACTTATCTTCGAGAGGTTGCGGAACCTTAGGACAATCTCACAGTTTTAAAAGAAAAATTCATATCGTGCGAATCCATTGTGTTCAACCAAGAGCGTAACTCTTGAATTCCTTCCATGTATTCTAACGCGCACGAGAGCACTTGGTATCAGTTGTGCATCGACGGCTTGTGGCTTGCATGGATGAGATGTGGTTTTTTGGCATGTTGGTAATGGGCCAGTCTGGAGTACTTGAGGTTAGATTCATTCTGTGGCTTGATTGCCGATATTTTTGTTGTGTGGGCACGTGTAATTTGGGGACTTGTATGTCCGTTTGTGTTCTTATTGATGATATTTGATGACTAGATTCCTATGTGGTCGGTGTGAATTGATGGTTAGATGTGTTCAAACTGTGAAATGTGTCGAAAGGGTTGGCTCGAAATGTGATAAGATTTATTGATTGTTTTATTTCTGTCTCGATTTCGTATATGGCCTTGAGTTGTGAGTATGTTGGAAGACCTCTCATGTTGTGTAGTTGTGGAGTGAAACGGATTTCTCTATTGGGTTATGAGTTCCTGGTGATGTCTTTGAGTTTATCATTTGCCCCAGTAACGTTCATGTATTTGAATAACAGTGTATTCCATCCGAAATTACCACTCCTTGTTATTGCATTCTTTGATGGCGTCCGGGCATATTCGCGTAGTTGGGAGTAGCATGCTCAGTATCTTAGGATGGCATTATAAGGATTCAGGGAGAGAAGGCTGTATGCCAATTCTCCAAGAGTGAATTTTGGCTCGGTTCAGTAGCATTCTTGGGACACGTGGTGTCCAGTGAGGGTATCCATGTGGTCAGTCCTGTGTGGGTAGAGCTTCCAGAAGCTCGAGAGTATTGTGACCACCGCTCGAGTGTTAGTTCTACCACAAACTTCATGTTTTTACCGCATAATGTGGTGCCTCGAGGGTAGGCGTTGGTTGTGTTCAGATGCAGGAAGGTGTAGTGATATTGTGAAAGTTTTGGTCTTCAGAACTGTATGGAGAGACAGAAATTAAGGCTAAGCGAGTAGGGGTATCTCCTGCGGGTTGTCCCAAGGCGTGTGGCCCCTAGGTAGTTCCGTAATAAGTTCTCTTCTACCCGTAAAATATTTATGTTGTAATTTGAGTTTGGATCGCTTGGAGGAGTCGGCATGACTATTGCAATGGTGGATGCGAGATTGGCAATTGATTTGAGTGTTAGAGGGTTTGGGTCATGTAAGCTTATGGAGGATTTAGTTGAATCCCACCACAGCATGGTGGTGTGATAATGTGTGGGCATAGTCTTGTTTTTCTTGATCCTTGGCTTTGAGCCAAGTGGGGGAGTTCGTTATGGATAAGTTGATTACATGATTATGTGTGGTATTGGTTTCAGTTTGAGGTATATTGGTAAATCAGTTATGACCTACAGGCATGGGGTTTGGGAATGTCACGAGTAAGGGAAATTTATTCGATATAGGTTGTAATGTACTTTGTTGGAAAATTGGGTTCTATTGAATGATTTAGTGGAAATTGTAAAAGGTGTAGTATGTGTAGTGTATGGATTTGCTTGTGATTTCAAGTGACTGGATTACTTTCCTAGTATGTTAGTGTGACGGGTCAGGTTGATTCTGTCTAATTGGTCAGTGTGATAGAGATTTATGTTAGAGGATGTCAAGACTTGTTGTACTTCTACATCATCACGGATTCTACATATCGGTACCAGGAAGGTGAAGGTAATGGATTTATATTCACATGGAGTCCCTTCAGGGTAAGTAATTTTAATGTGGTACTTTTGGGGATATTTGAGAGAGTATTCGGCAGCTTATGAGCCTTAGACAGTATGGTTTTATGCTTGGGTCGCGTGTGGTGAGTCTAGGTTGCAAATTTATGGTATTACGGCAGGAAGAAGTATAATTTGAAGGTAAGTCAGAAGGAACTTGGGTAAATAGGGAAACTTTGTAGTAGGTCGGATCGGCATGGTAAGGGATGCGGTTAGTTCTTTGAGGTGTTCATAAGGTGACGAGTTTTTTGGGTGTTTCTTAGCAATGCTCTTGGACTTTTGGTGGTCTACGTAGTTTGGTTGAGATAGAAGAGTTCAGTCCTGATGGTTTGGTGTTGTGAAAATGGGATTTCAGATAGTTCCTGGTGGTTTCTATCGCGGTTAAGGGTGCATATTTTCTTATGGCGTGTAGTAAATTTGTTTCTAAAGGGGATCCAATGGAAGTTATTGTCTAGTTGGGTACGTAGTTGCTTGTGGCTCAGAAAGGACCATGGAGTTCGCGTATTTTTCCTAGGTTGGCATGGAGTGTGCGGTATGTTGGGTGGAGTTGAGATTGCATATGTAAGGTCACGGTTTGGTTCTGGAAGGAAGGTCATAAATTCTTCGGCAGCATGGCAATTTCAGATGACTAGGTAGATGCTATCACCAATTGGTGCGACTTGATGAGGGTATATATTTCAGAAAGAGCAATGTGTTTGAGTTAAGGGTACTTTATTGGTATCGCGGCGCCCTATTGTTGGATCGACTGTTGATATTCAAGGTTGCTTGGTGAACGGAAGAATTATAAGGGTAATCCCCGTGGAATTAGTGAGTATTGGGATGTGTTATGTATTCGAGCAGCGGAGTTGTGATCAGATATGGTAATCCGTACTTTTCATGGATTGCGAGACTGGGAGTTCTCATAAACAGGATATTTTGTGGAAGTGAACTGTGAAGAGGCGAGCTGAGCTAGTCGGATTTCAGTATGTACCATGATTCTATCATTATGAACTTTTCGGTAAGTTGTCTATCTGTTGTGGGTGATCAAAGTTAATTTAGGGTCACTGGTAGGCTAATATGGGTGTGTGTTCTGCATCGGGTCGGAATTGTTGGCTCGGAGTTCCTATTATTAAACAAACTTTCGTCCTCGAACGGGTCTAGAAACATACCTGGAGTCTCGAATAAGTGAGGATATCTGTCCCGCATCTCCCGCTCGGTCTCCCAGGTGGCATCCTCCACCGGCTGTCCTCTCCACTGAACCTTCATTGAAGCTATATCCTTAGACCTCAATTTTCTAACCTGACGACCCAAAATAGCCAGTGGCTCTACCTCATATGACATATCACCCTCGAACTGAACCGCCCTGTAGTCAAATACATGAGACGGGTCACTAACATACTTCCGGAGCATCAAACCATGGAACACCGGATGAATACTCGATAAGTTGGGAGGCATGGCAAGTCTATAAGCCACCTCCCCAACCCTCTGAAGAACCTCAAAAGGCTCAATAAATCGGGGACTCAGCTTTCCCCTCTTCCCGAACCTCATAACACCCTTCATGGGTGACACCTTAGGTAGTATCTTCTCCCCAACCATAAAAGACACATCTCGGACCTTCCGGTCCGCATAACTCTTCTGCCTAGACTGCGTCGTGAGAAGCCGATCCTGAATCAATTTCACCTTACCCAACGCATCCTCAACCAAGTCTGTGCCCAATAGCCTAGCCTTAACCGGCTCAAACCAACTAATCGGAGATCTGCACCTCCTACCATAAAAAGCCTCATACGGAGCCATCTGGATACTCGACTAGTAACTATTATTATATTCAAACTCCGCAAGTGGAAGAAACTAGTCCCATGAACCCCCCCCAAAATCAATGACACATGCACGCAACATATCCTTCAAAATCTGAATAGTACGCTCCGACTGCCCGTCGATATGAGGATGAAATGCTGAGCTCAACTAGACCTGAGTACCCAACTCTCTCTGTACGGCTCTCCAAAACTGAAATCTGAACTGAGTACCTCTGTCAGAAATGATGGAACCCCATGCAATGGGACAATTCCCTGATATAAATATCAGCTAACCGTTCCGAAGAATAAGTAGTACCAATAGGAATGAAGTGCGCGGACTTGGTCAGCCGATCCACCATAACTTATATAGCATCAAACCTCATTGTAGTTCATGGGAGTCCTACTACAAAGGCCATGGTGATTTGCTGCCACTTCCACTCCGGAATATCAAATCTTTGAAGCAATCCACCTAGCCTCTGGTGCTCAAACTTGACCTAATGACAGTTGAGACACCGAGCCACAAACTCAACATTATCCCTCCTCATCCGCCTCCACCAATAATGTTGTTGCAGATCCTGATACATCTTCGCGGCACCCGGATGAATGGAATACCGGGAACTATGGGCCTCAGCTAGAATCAAATCTCGAAGCCCATCCACATTGGGCATACAAATCCGGCCCTGCATCCTCATGACCCCATCATCATCAATAACCACATCCATGGCATCACTGTGACAGACCTTGTCCTGAAGAACAAGCAAGTGTGGATCATCATACTGACGTGCTCTAATCTGATCATAAAGGGACGACCTGGAGGCTACACAAGACAATACACACGGAGGCTATGATAGATCTAATCTCACCAACTGACCTACTAAAGGTCGCTCTATTACTAGAAGGTAGGCTAGACTCCCCAAACTCTTCCCTCTACGACTCAGGGCATCGGCCACTACATTGGCCTTCCTCGTTGAGAAGCTCCAACCACCTCCTCTGACGTAAATTCAGATCCTTCTGCTTAAGCAGATGCTGCAAACTACGGTGATCAGTGAAAATCTCACAATGCACTCCATACAAATAATGACGCTAAATCTTCAAGGCGTGAACAATAGTTGCTAGCTCAAGATCGTGCACTGGATAATTCTTCTCATGCACCTTCAACTGTCTGGATGCGTAGGCAATCACCCTACCGTCCTGCATCAAAATCTCTACAAGGTCAACTCTCGAGGCATCACAGTAAACTGTGTAAGACCTGAACCCGTAGGAAAAATCAATACCGGAGTTGTAGTCAAGGCTGACTTGAGCTTCTGAAATCTCTCCTCACATTCCTTAGTCCACCTGAACTGAGCACTCTTCTGGATCAGTCTGGTCATAGGTGCTGCGATAGTACCCTGCCAAACCAAGGAAAATGTGAATCTCAGTAGATGATGATGGTCTAGGTCAACTCTTCACCGCCTCTACCTTCTTCAGATCAACCTGAATACCTTCACTGGACACCACATGCCCCAAGAATGCTACTGAATCAAGCCAAAACTCACACTTAAAAAATTTTGCATACAATTTTTTCTTTCTCAAAGTCTGAAGCACAACTCTCAAATGCTGCTCATGATCCTCCCGATATCGGGAATAAACCAAGATGTCGTCAATAAACACGATGAAGAAAGAATCCAAATAAGGCCGGAATAAACTGTGCATTAAGTGCATAAAGCCTACTGGGGCATTGGTCAGCCCGAATGACATAACCAAAAACTCATAATGACCGGTTCTAGTCCTGAAAGCAGTCTTCGGGATTTTTGGCCCCCGAATCTTCTACTGATGATAGCCGGAACGCAAGTCAATCTTAGAAAATACCCTGGCACCCTACAACTGAACAAACAAGTAATATATACGAGGCAAGGGATAACGGTTCTTCACCGTAACTCTGTTCAGCTGCCAATAATCAATACACATACGCATAGAACCATCCTTCTTTACAAACAACACCGGTGCACCCCAAGGTGACACACTAGGCCGAATGAACCCCTTATCTAGGAGTTCCTGAAGCTGCTCTTTTAATTCTTTTAGCTCCGTTGGTTCCATACGATAAGGTGGAATAGAAATAGGTTGAGTTCCTGGCAGCAGGTCAATACCAAAATCAATGTCCCTGTCAGGTAGCATGCCTGGAAGGTCTGCAGGAAACACGTCCGGAAAGTCACAGACCACAGGGACCGAATCAATAGCGGGAGTCTCACCACTGACATCCCTCACAAAAGCCAGATAAGATAAACACCCCTTCTCAACCATATGCTGAGCCTTCAGGTAGGAAATCACCCTGCTAGGCACATAATCAGAAGAACATCTCCACTCAACCCTCGGACATTCGCGCATGACTAGGGTCACGGTCTTAGCGTGACAATCAAGAACGACATGACACGGAGATAACCAGTCCATGCCCAATATTACATCAAAATTGACAATGCTGAGTAACATTATGTCCACTCGGGTCTCCAGACCCCTAACAGATATCACACACGATACACACGGTCAACAACAATAGTATCGCCCACAAGAGTTGACACATGAAGAGATGTAACTAAAGATTCACAGGGCATATCCAGGGAATGGGCAACATATGAAGAAACATAGGAATATGTAGAACCAGGGTCAAATAAATTCAAAGCATCTAGGCAACAGACTGAGACAATACCTGCAATAACTACATCGGAGGCCATAGCATCTGTCCTGTCTGGGAAGGCATACATACGGGCCTGACTTCCACCTGCTCGACCTCCCCTCTAAGGCAGCCCCTAGCTGACTGATTACCCCCCATGGCTGCCTGGTTAGGTGGTGAAGTAACTGGAGCTGAAGACGAAGTTTGGCTCCTCAGCTAAGATGGACCTCTAAGAAGATGAGGACACCGCCTCCTCATATGCCCGAACTCCCCACACTCATAACAGCTCCCTGGAGCTGGAGACTGGGACTGAAATGAACCCCTGGCACCAGAATGGCCACTAGGAGAACCATGCATAGAAGAACCTTGAGTTAATGGTGCTCGAGTTACACTCTAGGATGGAAGGGCAACAAATGAAGAATGGACGGGCTGAAAACAGCGGGACCATACCCCGAAGATGCACCACTATAAGCTGGGCGGCCTGACCGAGGAGGCCTGAATGAACGACCCCTGCCATGCTGAAACTGCCCCTTGGAAGGAGAACCACTAGAACCACCTGATCCACGAGACCTCTTGGCCTCCCTCTCTACCCAATCCTTGCGGTAAACTAACTCAATATCTCGAGCAATATCAACAACTTGCTCGAATGTAGCATCCGATACTCTTTCCCGGGTCATGAAAAGGCGGAGCTGATAAGTAAGCCATCTATAAACCTCCTAATCCTCTCCCTATCAGTAGGGACCAAATCGGTGGCATGATGAGCCAACTCCAAAAATCGCATCTCGTATCGCGTCACTGATAGCTCCCCCTAACGCAGCTGCTCAAAAATCCTGCGCTGCTCCTCTCTGTGTGACCGGGGTACATACTTATCCAAAAAGATAGTGGAGAGTTGCTTCTATGTGAGGGGTTCTGAACCAACAGGCCTACGCCTCGCAAAAAACTCCCACCACGTGAAAGCAGCACTAGAAAACTAAAAAGTAGCAAATGAAACCCCGATGTTCTCAAAAATCCCAGTAGTACGCAGCATCCTCTGACACTTAGCCAGAAAACTCTGAGCATACTCTCCCTCAGCACCACGAAATGTCGGAGGCTGTAGTCTACTAAACCTCTCCAGCTGACGCTGCTCATCATCTGGCATAGTCTAGACCACGAAGCCCTAAACTGGAGCAACCGGCTAGTTTGGAACCGCCCCCGGTGTCTGCTGGCCCTGAGTAACCTGCTCAGGTGTCCGGGAAACTAGAGTCTGACTGCCTCCCCCGGCCTGAGAAGTAGTGGGAACTGCCTGAACAAGGGTGGTACATACCATCAAGATCTGAGCCAAGGTCTCCTAAAGACCCGAAATAACAATAGGCACTACCGGTGCCTAAGCTTGTCCCGTTGGAGCATCTGTGGTGGGAACTTGATCTTGAAGAGTAGGGGGATCAACTGATACTGCCCTGGCTGCCGCATGGGCTAGACCCTACCTCTACCACGACCTCGACCCCTCGCTGGTCTAGCTAGTGGTTGATCGCCCTGATTGGTGGCGCGAGTCCTCACCATCTGTGAGAGAATGAAACAGAAGTTTAGATTTCCAGAACCAATCAAATGGCATGAGAGAATTCAAGAAAAATGATATTATTCCTAAGGGTTTTGTAGCCTCTCGAAGATAAGTACAGACGTCTCCGTATCGATCCGCAAGACGCTACTAAACATGCTCATGACCGTTAAGTCCTATGTAACCTAGTCTCTGATACCAACTTGTCACGACCCCAAATCCTAAGCTGGATGTGATGGCGCCTATCATGGAACTATGCTAGCCAGCTGTTTCAGACTATCAATATATATATCATAATTTCCCACAATTAGTAGATTTTAAAAATAGAAGAATGAGATGAAAAAAATACACACTTCCCCAAAACCTGGAGTCAACTGTCATGAGCATCTAAGACTGAAAATACAACGTACAACATAGTTACTTGCTACAACAAAAGTCTGAGGTAAAAAATACCAAAATAAACTATGATCTGAGGGAAGGAAAGGAGATGAACTTGGGACGCTAGGCAGCTACCTCAATCCTCGAACAACTCCAAGCTCGTCCGAAAATCAACTAGTGAGATGGTCCGATACCTTGATCTGCACAAAGAGGTGCAGGGAGTAACGTGAGTATGCCAACTCAGTAAGTAATCAACGTAACTAAAAACTTGAGTGTAGTGACGAGCATTTAAATCATCTAAATCCATATAATGAATAACAGTGGAAATGAGTAAATCAAGTCAGGAATCTACAGTTCTGAATATTTCATAAAACTCCAGTTTCCATTTAAAAATATTGTATAAAAAATTTATCCAACATTTCTTATCAGAGGTTCAATGTAAGAAGAGTGAAAACAGCATTTCATAAAATATAAGCCCCTCTGGCGTAGTATCACTCACAATAAATCATCTCGATCACAGTATCACTCACAATAAAGCCTCTCGGGCACGATATCACTCACAATAAAGCCTCTCGGGCAAGCCTCTCAGTCACTCGTGACTCCACTATCAGTATCTTATGCTCTCACTTAACACTCACACTCAGCAAGTACAATGAACACACACAACCGCTGCGGCGGGCAGCCCGCTCCACTATATATATATATATATATATATATACTGCTGCGGCGTACATCCCGATCCATATATAACATACGCTATGGCGTGCAGCCTGGTCCATATAATAGTCGACTGCGCTCACTAGGGGTGTACAGACTCCTAAAAGGGCTCCTTCAGCCCAAACGCTATATCTGCTACAGCGTGCAACCCGATTAAATTTGTATATTGCTACAGCGTGCAGCTCGATCCATATATAACATATATTGTTGCGGCATGCAGCCCGATCCATATATATATATATATATATATATAATCTCTTTGTTGTGGCGTGCAGCCCGACCCACATATAATATATAACATATATATTGTTGCGGTATGCAGCCCGTCCCATAACTATCCTTACAAATCGGCGCTCGGCCTAACACATATATAGTGTTGCGGCGTGCAGCCCGATCCATAGCTACCCTCACATACTCGGCTCTCGGCCAGACTCAGTCACCCTCACAAGACATTTCGGCAATTCATCTCAACTCATGGGACTCAACACAAAATACTTTTTAGTGTTTTCAAAGAAGTGTAATAACAGTGAAAATAACAACAAGTAGGAAACATGACTGAGTTCACAATTGTTCTAATAGGATAGGGGTATAATAGTGTAAAAGTACCCAAACATGGAAAAATACTCCTGAGGGTCTAAATAGGTCAGCACAAGGCCCCAAACATGGCTCAGA
Source organism: Nicotiana paniculata (assembly GCA_005239505.1). Lineage (NCBI taxonomy): Eukaryota > Viridiplantae > Streptophyta > Magnoliopsida > Solanales > Solanaceae > Nicotiana > Nicotiana paniculata. The sequence goes on along the minus strand of ML305917.1, from coordinate 92,606 downwards.
GCCCATAAACAAGCATAAACTTCTGAAACACAGGATACCATAAGGTTTCAAACCAAATACGTGGCTTAATAGTCACTACGGGACGGACCAAGTCACAATCCCTATCGGTGCACGTCCCCACGCTCGTCACCTAGCATGTGTGTCACCTTATTTTTCAACACAATATCAAATAACGGGGTGTCATACCCTCAGGTTTAGAGTTACAATCGTTACTTACCTCAAAATAGCCCAAAAGCTACTCTGTGATGTGCTTGCCCCTCTAATTGACTCCCAAATGCTCCGAATCTAACCAAAATCAGATTAATATCATCAATATACGCCAACGGAACAAAACCCAATCGAATGATGTAAATTTTAACACAATTCTCGAAATTCGGCCAAATGTCTTGGAATTCAATAATATTTACATCACTAGAATCCTAATCCTCCCACGATTCTATACATACCAAAAACTCCACAATCGGACCATAATTTCCAACTCAAATCACCAAAAGAATTTCAAAATTTCCTCCCCATTTTTCCCAACTTTTCTGCACTTTAATTCTTCAAATTACAAGCCTAATCTGTACAAAATAGCATAGAAACGAGTTTTATAGTTCGGGAACTTACCTCCACTGAAGACCTTCGAATCCCCCCTTCAATTTGCTCCCAAAAAAGATCAATCCCTATGAAATAATGGAGGAAATTCCAAAATATTCGCGGAGGCACCTTTATAGTGTTCTGCCCAGTAAATCCGCACCTTCGGTCCCAGGTGCGCACCTGCGAAAACTCACTAACAGTCCAATTCTCACACCTGCGATTCCTTTTCCGCACTTCCAGCTTCGCAGGTGCGTCCTATGCTTCGCACCTGCGGATTTCTCCTGCCTAGCCTCTTTTTGCACCTATGCATGGTCCTTCGCATCTACGGCATCGCACCTGCGACTCTCCTTCCGCAGGTGCGTCCACCCCAGTAGATTCACACCAGCAGCTATTTGCTGCAAATTTCCTAAGCCCAAACCTCCGCTAACCATCCGAAATCAATCCCGAGCCCCTCGGGACCCCAACCAAACATATCAACACACCCCATAGCATCATTCAAACTTAGTCGAGCCTCCGAAACAACAAAAACAACACAAAAACACCAAACTTACATCAAATTCAAACTTATGAACTTTGAAACTTCTAAATTTCGCCAATGATGTCGAAAGCAACCAATACACATCCGATTCACCTGAATATTTTGCACACATATCCAAAATGACATTACGAATCTGCTCCAACTTCCAGAATTACATTCCGACCCCGATAGCCTATTTTCCACTACTGACCGGAAATCGCCATAAACTAACTTTCGTCAATTGAAGCCTAATTCTACACCAGACACCAAAACATCATTCCGAACACACTCCTAAGTCCCAAATCACCTAGCGAAGCTATCCGAGCCATAAAATCAGCATTCTAAGGTCGTTTACAAATAAGTCAACTCTCAGTTTGACTTTTCAACTATTAGGCTACTTTAAGAGGCTAAGTGCCTCTGTTCTTTCCATGACCACTCCGAACCTAAACCAACCGACCCAACACAACATAAACAGGCTAAGCAATATATGATAAAGCAGAAAGGGGGGAAACTGGGAAAATCTCATGAAACGACCGGCTTGGTCGTTACACATCAAATATCTGAATAATGCGTTCCGACTCTCCGTCTGACTGAGGGTGAAATGTTGTACTCAAATCCACCCTAGTGCCTAAATCACGTTGTTCGGACCTATAGAACGGCAATGTAGATCGTGTACCCCGATCAGAGATGATGGATAACAACACGCCATCAAGTCTGACAATCTCACGAATATAGACATAAGCCAGCTGCTCTGATGAATAAGTAGACACCACTGGAATGAAATGATCCGACTTGGTTAACCTATCCACAATCACCCATACTGCATCGAACTTCCTCTAATTCCGTGGGAGCCCAACAATAAAATCCATAGTAATTTGCTCCCATTTCCACTCTGTAATCTCTAGCCTCTAAAGCAATCCAACAGGTCGCTGATGCTCATACTTCACATGTTAACAATTTAGGCATCAATCTACATACTCCATTATATCTTTATTCATTCTTCTCCACCAATAGTGTTGACTCAAGTTCTAATACATCTTGGCGGCACCCGAATGATTAGAGTACCACAAACTATGGGCCTCCTACCAAATCAACTCATGCAAGCAAACCATCTACATTGGGCACACATAGCCTTCCCTGCATCCATAACACATTGTCATCCCCAATAGTGACCTCCTTGGAATCACGTGCTGAATCGTGTCCTTGAGGACGAGCAAGTGGGCATCGTCATATTGACGCTCTCTGATACGATCATATAGGGAAGACTGAGAAACCACACAAGCCAAGACTCGACTCGGCTACAAAACATCCAATCTAACAAACTTTTTGACCAAGGTCTGAACATCCAATGCTAATGGCCTCTCTGCTGCCGGTAGATATGCTAAACAGCCCAAGCTCTCCACCTTTCGACTCAGGGCATCGGCCACCACATTGGCCTTCCTGGGATGATGTAGAATGGTGATATCATAGTCCTTAAGCAACTTTAACAATCTCCACTCACACAAGTTAAGATCCTTTTGTTTGAACAAATGTTGTAGACTATGGTGGTCGTTATAGACCTCACAAGGGAGACCGTACAAATAGTGCTACCAAATCTTCAAGGCATGAAGAATTGCTGCTAAATCGAGGTCATGGATAGTATTACTTTTCTCATTCACCTTCAGATGTATAGATGCACAGGAAATCACCCTACCGGCTGCATCAACACCACACAGAGGCCAACCTCCGATGCATCACAATAAATAGTGTAAGACCCTGAACCCCTAGGCAACTCCAACACTAGGGTTGTCGTCAAAGCAGTATTGAGCTTTTGAAAGCTCTCCTGACACTCCTCAGTCCACCTAAATGGAGAACCCTTCCGGTCAATCTAGTCATAGGTACAACAATAGATGAGAAACCCTACACGAATCGACGGTAATACCCTGCCAAACCAAGAAAACTCCAGATCTCAGTAGTTGAAGACGGTTTGGGCCAATTCTACACTGCTTCAATCTTCTTCGGATCCACCTAAATTTCCTCACTTAACAATACATGACCCAAAAGTTCCACTGAATCAAGACAGAATTCACACTTTAAAATTTTCTCATACAACTTCTTTTCTCTCAAGGCCTGAAGCACGGTCCTCAGGTGATGCTCATGATCCTCCCGGCTCCGGGAGTAAACCAATATATCCTCAATAAACACAATGAAAAATGAGTCAAGATAGGACTAGAATACATTATGCATCAAGTGCATCAATGTTGGGGCATTGGTAAGCTCAAATGACATCACAAGGAACTCGTAATGACCATACCGAGTCCTGAAGGCATTCTTCGAAATATCTGGCTCTCAAATCTTTAATTGATGATAGCCTGACCGCAATTCAATATTTGAGAACACCTTGGCACCCTGTAGTTTATCAAATAGGTCATCGATATGTGCCAATGGATACCTGTTCTTCACTGTAACCTTTTTCAACTATCAATAACCAATACACATGCGCATCAAACCAACCTTCTTCTTTACAAACAAGACCGGAGCACCCCCAAGGTGATACATTAGGCCGAATGAAGCCCTTATCAAGCAACTCTTGCAACTAATCCTTTAATTCCTTTAGCTATGCAGGGTCCATACAATATGGTAGAGTAGAAATGGTTTGAGTGCCCGACAATATATCGATACCAAAATCAATATCCCTATTGGGCGGTATGCCCAGAAAAGCCACTAGAAATACATCTGGATAGCCCCTCACTATCGGACCTTACTCAACGGTAGGAGTATCAACATTGACATATCTTACATATGCTAAATACGCATCACATTCCTTTCCAACAATCTGCTGTGACTTAAGGAAAGACACTACCCTGCTAGGAACATAATCAAAAGTACCCATCCACTCGAAGCGCGACAAACCTGGCATAGCCAACGTCATCGTCTTGGCCTGACAATCAAGAATAGCATGATAGGGAAATAGCCAGTCCACAACCAATATAACATTAAAATCTACCATATTGAGTAATAATAGGTTGGCTCTGGTCTCAAAACCACCAAGAACAACTAAACACGACCGATACACACAGCCAAAAATAATGGAATCTCCTACAGGCATGGACACATGGATAGGAGAACTCAAAGAATCACGAGATATACCCAAATATAGAGCAAAGTAAGATGATACATAGGAATAAGTGGTTCTTGGATCAAATTATATGGATGAATCTCTATGAAAAATCGAAACAATACTTGAGTAGCTGAGTCGGATACAACCGCCTCTGTCTTTGTAAGAAGAGCATAACATTCAGCCTGGCTTCCCCTTCTAGGGCGGCCTTACCCGCCCCACCTCCACCTCTACGTAGATGTGCTGGTGGAGTGGTAACTGGTGCGGTAACCATGGCCTGACCCAATGGAATACATGAGGCTTGAGTAATCTGTGGAGGTGCATCCCTCCTAAATCTGGGGCAGTCCATCACCATATGACGAGTGTCACCACACTCAAAACAAGCTCTTAAAGGACATAGTTGTTGGAACTGGCTCGAGCCTAATCGGTTGGATTGTCCACTGAAAGCACCCGGTGCAGGAGGTACACTAGATAGTGGCGGTGCATAATAGGCAACCTGAGGTCTAGGAGCGGCCTAAATACCATTGGAAGATGGATATGAAAAATGAAAAGGACACATAGCCTCTACCATGATAGGCTGCAATTGGGGCACAAGCGCCACTATATGTTTCAGAATCTCGAGGCCTCTTGGACTCCCTCTCCTCTCTCTCCCGGGCCCATATACCCTCTAATCTCCGAGCGATCTCCAGAAACTGTTGATATGGGATGTCAGTCTCCAACACTTAAGCCATGCTGAATCTAATACTAGGGTTGAGCCCCTTGATAAATCGACGAACTCTCTCTCATAGTGGAAGCTAATGCAGGTGCATATCTGGACAAATCACTAAACCGGATTGCATACTCTAATACGATCATAGCACCCTGGTGCAACTGCTCAAACTCTATGTGCCATGCATCCCTAAGACTCTGGGGAATAAACTCCCTCAATAATATCTCTGAGAATGGAGCCCAGGTGAGCAAAGCTTCCTCGACGAGGCTACCCAACTCATACACGCACCACCACTAATAAGGTGTTTCCTTAAGCTAGAACATAGTGAAAGAAACCCCACTCGATTCCACAATACCCATAGCACGGACCATACCATGACACTCCTCAAGAAAACCGTGTGCATCTTCTGAAGCCAAACCACTGAAAGTAGGAGGATGGTACTTTTTATACCTTTCGAGCTTGAGTTGCTCCCCCTCAGAAGCTACTGCCCAAACCTCGGGCTGGTCTGGGACAACCTATTGCACTGGTATGACCTCTAGAACTTTTTCAATCTGGACCGCTTCTATGGGGTATAGGCGGTGGGAGAATGTGCTCTTCCCCAACCAGAGATGTGGCAGGAGCAAGTGGAATCAACCCCCCTGAGCAAAGGTTCCAAACATGCTCAAAATATGGGCGAGAGTCTCCTGAAGTGCAGGGGTAGTAACAAGCGTCTCAGGTGCCTTCTCTCAAACTGGAGCTACTGGTGATTCATCTATAGTAGTTGGGACAGGTGATCTGGCTGCACCATATGGCCTCCCTCACCCTCTGCCCCGGCCCCGGCCCCAGCCCCTGCCTCTCGCGGCTCAAATAGTGGACGCGTGTATGATCATTAGATCCAGTTGTGTGTGTCGTCACCATCTATGAGTGAATAAAAGATAGAGATTTAAAATTTCGCAGTCCACAAATTTGCATGATAAAGAATGAAAGAAATGAATCTTTTCCTAACAGTTCCATAGCCTCCCGAAGATAAGTACAGTCGTCTCTGCTTGTGAATCGTAACACCTATGGACCTAGATCTATGACACCAACTTGTCACGACCCTAATTGTCCTTCATAGGATGTCATGATGGCACCTAGTCTCTAAGACTAGGTAATCCTAACATTAGAAATAATTGAAACAATAATTAAAGTGTAAAGACCCGTAAAATTTTCTTGTTTAAAAATAACGCCCGAATGAGTCCCCGAGTTGTTGTTATTGTGAAAATTTTTAAAACGGACCTAAATTGAGTAAAAAGTACACCGAGACTTAAAGAATAAAATTTTCCAGAAAGTAGGTGTTATGCGATCGCATAACGCGCATAACGTGTATGCGGACCGCATAATGGTCGCATACATAGGCAAATCACTGTCCCATTTGAGGTCAACTATGCGGTCCAATATGCGATCGCATTTCGGTTCTACGGACCGCATAGTTATCGCATTCTTGCCCATTGATTTTGGTGAGGGAGGTTATGCGACGCACTATGCGATCGCATAACGTGTATGTGTACCTGGCCAGTGTTGTTTGGATTTTTTCCCATCTTGAGGGCCAATATGCGGTCGATTATGGCCCATCTTGAGGGCCAATATGCGGTTGAAGTAACCTTTCACTAAAAAGGGGCTATTTAGTCTAAACGAACACCTAGTGTTTGATAGAAAGCTCAAATGATATCAAGACATGTTGATAATCCCTAATTCAAAGTTTAAATGTGCCGCATTGTGAATTAGATTGGAGGTGCTAAAAGGTCCAGTGATTTCAGATAGAAATTAAGGAAAAATCCCCATTCGAGGTATGTATGCTAACTTTAACCTTTGTAGAATCCTTTTGTTGGGTCCGAGCATACGGTATGTGTACCTTGTTTGAAAATATGTGAATTGATTGTTCAAATGTGTTGAGACATAAGATTCTATTCTCTGATTGTCTTAGCTGACTGTCATGCTACCGTGCTATATAAGGATGTGAAGTGTGTTTTGATATGCCTATTTAATTCTGTACAAAGCTCGTAAATGCTAAAGGGTATCGATATGAAAGAATGTGTAATGAATGAAAGATGGTTGATGTGCCTAAGTGTGGGAATTTATATAAGCTAGAAGCCGTGCATGGAAAGTAATGAAAAAGGGTATTGTGAAATGATGTAAATGAGTTGAACGATTATGGCAACACCGTGTACATGAATTACTACTTGATGAGAGTTATGGTGCCTTGGGCCCAAATAAATAAATTTGTTGATATGAACTTATGATTCCTTGAAATGATAATTCTTGTGATGTAATTATTTGTTGTTGCTGTTATGAAATATGATTGTCAGGAGGGATTGGGTTGCGCGCCGCAACACGAAGTAATAAGCTTGATGAGGTGTGAGGTTATAAGGGTGGCCGAGGTAATAAGGATGGAATGTGATCATTATCACTACTGAAATGAAAATCTATGAGCTCTTGAATATGATGATGTTGAAAGGGGAAAAAGGGAGAGATTGTGAAACTTGTTTGATTTTGTTATTTCTTTCCACGTGCATTGATAAATTGGTTCTATTACTGTCTCTTAATTGGGTACTGTTTGATTGTACTTGGGATAAAGTTTATTTATACATACTTGTACTATTCCACAGTACTAACGTCCTTTTTTCTAGGAGGGCGCTACATCTTTTATATGGATGTAGGTGGGTCCACAGCAGGTAGCTTAGCTCGCCGTTAGTGGTGCTTTCTCCTCGTCCTTTTTTAGCTGTACTGGTGAGCCCCACTTCCTCTCGAGGCCATGTGTAGTTCATGTCATCTACTTTTGAGTATATTATGTATTCTAAGGTATAGCCGAGGCCTTGTTACCGACAAGTATTTTATAAAATCCTGGTACTCTTAGAGGCTCTATGGACACTATGTAGGTGTGTATATGTATTTTGGGCAGTGGTTGTATTTGCTCATAATCGTTGTCCGTATTGGGAAGTGTTGTATCTATTATGTATGTTTTGGGGAAATCTAGTATAATGATGTAAAATGAGGAAAAATTGGATTTATCGTGGTAAACACTCACTTTTAAGCTTATCTTACTGTTTCATATAAATAATGGGTGATATAAACACGGGGAAGCGCATTGGGTAGGAAAGGCAAATAAGGTTCGCTTGACTGGGGTCACCTGGTTGAGTGCCGGTCGTGTCCCTCGATTTTGGGGAGTGAGAAACTTTGTATTAGAACCTAAGTTTTTAAAAGTGTCCTAGGATGTCTCGGAGCCGTGTCTAGTAGAGCCCTTCTTATTGGTGTGTTGTCGACCACATCTATTATGTGGGGGCTACATGGACATTTAGGAAACACCTTTTTCATTGTTATCCTATATCGTGCGGTGAAGTGGAAAGTGAGAATATTCTTTTCTAACTCGTGCTCTATTCCAAAATTTTCAGTGATGGCACCAAAGAAGAGAGCTCGATTCGGCCTAGAGGCCAATGCCGCCCCAAGTGTGGCCGTAAATTTTGTACCCGATGGTGCGGGTGAGAGAGAATCCCTGAACTTGAATCCATCTGGACTATTTGTTCCAGATCAAAGTGTTACTATTCCTGCTGTGGCAAAGGGTGTGACAATCCCTCCCGCCGATATTCCTGATCCTTCTTCAGTTCCAACTTCAGGTCCCAGTACTTCCGATGGGGAACTCAGGGGAGATATTCATATGTTGACCCAGTTAGTGGCCGCTCAGGCCCAAAGATTTCATGTTGCCCCTGCATCCTCTAGAGGACAGGGAGATTCTGCCGGTTTTAGAGTCAACCAGTTTCTGCGGTTGGCCCCTCCAGATTTCTCAGGTATTGATCCATAGGCCGATCCGCAGGACTTTCTAGATGAAATGTACAAGAAGCTTCAGGTTATGAAGGCTATAGAGACAGAGGGGGTTGATTTAGCATCTTACAGGTTGAGGGGAGCAGTGTATTCCTGGTTCGAGATGTGGGAGGACTCCCATGGGGAGAGAATTCCTCCGGCAAGATGGGATAAGTTCGTTGATGCTTTCATGAATCACTTCTTGCCTATCGATACTATAGCAGCCCGTGCCACGGAGTTTGAGGTTCTCAAGCAGGGTAATATGAGTGTGTGGGAGTACCACATGGAGTTCGTGAGGTTGTCCAAGTACGCTCCTCAGTTGGTATCGACTATGGATGCCAGACTTCGATGGTTTGTTCAGGGCCTCAGTCCCTTGGTTGTGAATGAAGCTGCTACAGCTGCCTTGCACTCAGACATGAATTATGGTAAGATAGTGGGATTCGCCCTTGCCACGGAGGCTAGTAAATTGAAGATAAGGCCGGAGAGGGAGAGTATCAATAGGGCCCGATCAGCGGGCCACTCGGGGAGTTCAGTTGGAGGAGGGAGACCAGTTCAAGGGAGAGGACCAGCAGGGCCATCCCAGTCTTATGCTCAGTCCTCATCCAGTGCATCGCCATTAGTGCACCGTTATTAGCAGAGAAATTGCTTGGGACCAGGATCAGACAGTAGGAGTCCCCATCAGTCTGGTTATCCAGGATGGAGGTTCCAACAGCAGAGGAGGGCTTTGTGCCCTAAGTGTGAGAGGTTCCATACCGAGCCTTGTTACCTGGATATCTCGGTATGCTACGGGTGTGGGGTGAGAGGTCATATTCGGTGGGATTGCTATGTGCCCAGTCAGCGCATGGGTAGTGGTTTTGCTCAGCTGTCCGGTTCTTCAGTCGCCGCATCTTTAGTACGTCCTCCAGCTCCAGCACGGCGTGGTGCAGTTAGAGGTGGAGCTCGTGATAGAGGTGGACCCAGCCGGTTCTATGCTTTGAGTGGTCGCCAGAGTGTGGAGGCTTCTCCAGATGTTATTACAGGTATTCTGGTTGTTCAAGCCCTTGATTGTTATGCTCTTATTGATCTGGGATCCTCCTTGTCCTATGTTACCCCATTTATTGCTTCAAGTTTTGGGATAGAACCCGAACAGCTTTGTGCCCTAAGTGTGGGTGATTCCATCACAGCCGCACGAGGAGGGTTGTGCTCTTATTGCTTCTCCAGATGAGGGTTTTGTGCCCTAGGTGTGGGTGATTCCATCACAGCCGCACGAGTCTATAGGAATTGTGTTGTCACAGTGTGTGGTCGAGATACCACGGCCGATCTTATCGAACTATGGATGATAGACTTTTATGTTATCATGGGAATGGATTGGCTTTACTTGTGCTTTGCTAAACTCGACTGGCAAACCAGAATTATGAGACTAGAGTTTTCTAACGAGTAACTTATTGAGTGGAAAGGGAATGGTGTGGTGCCAAAGGGCAGTTTTATTTCCTACCTTAAGGCCTCTAAGATGATTAAAAAGGGGTGTGTCTATCATGTGGTCTGGGTTGCGGACACCACTTCAGAAGTGTCTGCCCCCAAGTCAGTCCCAGTCATGAATGAGTTTCTTGAAGTATTTCTGGAAGAGCTTCCAAGGATTCCGCTAGATAGAGAGATCGATTTCGGGATTGATGTGTTTCCTGATACACAGCCAATATCTATTCCACCATACAGAATGGTGCCAGTAGAGTTGAGGGAGTTAACGGAGCAGTTGAAAGACTTATTAGAGAAGGGGTTCATTTGGATGAATGTGTCGTCGTGGGGCGCTTCGGTTCTTTTTGTCAGGAAAAAGGATGGGTCGCTTCAGATGTGTATTGATTATCGGCAGCTCAACAAATTCATTATCTGTCATGCCCCGAAATCCCACCATCGGGTCGTGATGGCGTCTAACGTTGAACCCGCTAGACAAGCCAACATGTATAGCTAAACTAGCATAATAACCTCAATTTAACAGAATAAACTAAAACAGTTCACAATTAAACAGCGACAATGAATATTGTTTTAAGCTAAGTAACGACAATCATAAAACAACGACGCGTAAATTTCCCAAAACCTGGAGTCACAAACTCACAAACAACCTATAAGAGTGCTAAATACATGTTTGAAAGGAAATACATGGTTATCTCTGAAACTAGAGGAAAAACAAGACAGAAGCGAAGACAAAGGGATGGAAGAGACGCCAAGGCCCACGAACAGTAGTGGGTATACCTTGAAGCCTCTAGGATAAGCTGGAAGACACTCCCACTAATGATGTCCTCCGGGTCCGGTTGCGTAATCTGCACAACATAAAGAAGTGTAGGTGTAGCATCAGTACAACCGACCATATGTACTGAGTAAGTGCCGAGTCTAACCTCGGTGAAGTAGTGACGAGGCTAGGACACGACAACAAAATGTACCTGTGCAGTTCAATAGTATAGCAAAAACTAAAAAAGAATACAATTACGGGGAAGAACATGCTGGGGGTAAGGGGTAGCAAATACTGAAAAGACGGAAACGAAAACAACATTCTAAAATATCTAGAAATAATAACGGGAATTGACAACACAGATTAAACGGTGAAAGATACGGCACAGCATGTCCCCTCGTGCATAATAATATAAACACGGCACAGAATGTCCCCTCGTGCATAATAATATGAAACATGGCACGGAATGTCCCCTCGTGCATAAACAGTATAAACATGGCACGGAATGTCCCCTCGTGCATAATAATATAAAACATGGAACGGAAAGTCCCCTCGTGCATAAACAATATAAACATGGCACGGAATGTCCCCTCGTACACAATAATATAAAACATGGCACTGAATGCCCCGTCGTGCATAAAAATATAAACATGGCACGGAATGTTCCCTCGTGCATAATAATATAAAACATGGCACGGAATGTCCCTCGTGCATAAACAATATAAACATGGAACGGAATGTCCGCTCGTGCATAATAATATAAAACATGGCACGGAATGTCCCCTCGTTCATAAACAATATAAACATGGCACAGAATGTCCCCTCATGCATAATAATATAAAACATGGCATGGAATGTCCCCTCGTGCATAATAATATAAAATATGGCACGACATCACCCTTCGTGCTTTTTTAACACTTTTCCTCACCCAAACAGTAATCACAGACAAGGACAAGGAAAATAAACAAAAAAAATAGAAATCCAGGCAAGGGAACATCAAATAAAGAATTAAACCCCGGAAAGGGAACATCAATTAAACAATTTAATCTCGGCAAGGGAACATCAATTAAACAATTTAATCCCGACAAAGGAACTATACAATGATGACCCGGCAAGGGTATATTTTAGTAACTCTTTCTCTTTCTTTCACTTTCATTCCATGATTTACTCTATTACTTGAGCCAATGCTCAATTGATGTAATTATCTCATATCTCTTCATCATTCGTTTTAGAATTTGAGCCAATGCTCCAAAGATCTAATTATCTCATATATCTTCATTATTCGTTTTACAATTTGAGCCAATGCTCCAAAAGATGTAATTATCTCATATATCTTCATCATTCGTTTTACAATTTGAGCCAATGCTCCAAAAGATGTAATTATCTCATATATCTTCATCATTCGTTTTACAATTTGAGCCAATGCTCCAATATGTTTAAATATTACAATTCCCTTCACATGGTCTTTACAACATATAGAAATCATCAATTAAGCATGGAAATTACAACAAAGTCAGAATATTCGCAATATGGGGACTCACGGTCATGCTAGGCACCAATGTATAGATACTCGTCACTATGCCTATACATTGTATTTGACAATTAGCAAATAGCAAATAATACTCAACTCCTATTCCCTCAAGCTAAGGCTAGACCAAACACTTACCGCGGGTCCAAAGTATAGCAATCGACCCTCTAACACCCCCTTTCCTTTAGAATTCAACTCCGGAATGGTATTATCTAGACATAATCAACTCAAGTATATCAATAAAGATTCAATGATTCAATTACATAGCCTAATTATCCATTTCCTAGCATTCTTCTAAAATTACCAAAATTTGACCCCGAGCTCGCTCGCTCGGATTCCTATAATTCTCGAAGGGAACACTCACCCAAAGCCTAAGGATCATTAATATACGATTCTTACTTGATTTCATGGCCAATTCACAGAAAATTCTCAAATGATCACAAGTTCTAGGTTACTACCAAATTTCATGAATTTTTCCACTAATTTATGTTGTTAATTAAGTTAGGATTCATGCATGAAATTAATTTCCAGGTAGAGTTCACTTACCTTAGAAGACCTGGTTGATAGCTCTTAAATATGGAGGAAAATTGCCCCAGGAAGAAGAAGGAATTAAGAAAAATGGGTTTAAAACCCGTATTTAAAATACACTTCCTGAACAGTGATCTCGCACCTGCGGCTCTGGGGACCGCACCTGCGGTCTCGCACCTGCGAGAAAAATCTCGCACCTGCGGAAATGGGCTAGGGAGTCTGGGCTCGCACCTGCGGAGTGGAAACCGCACCTGCGAGAAATGTTTCGCACTTGCGATAATTGGCCAGGCCATTGGTGATCACACCTGCGATGCTGAGGACCGCATTTGCAGTCTTGCACCTACGATGCTGGGGACCGCACCTGCGGCCACACCAGAACAGGTGCACCAGCAACTATGTTTGCTGGTTTTTAGCCGCGCTAGGTGCTTGGAAGGCACCTGGGCCCACCCGAGCCCTAGTCCAAATATATCAACGAGTCGAAAATCATAATACGGACTCGCTCTAGCCTTCGGAACACCAAAAACAACGCTAAAACTCAAAATCACACCCCCAAAACTCAAGAACCAAACTTAGGAACTTTAAGTTTTCTAAACTTTGCTTACAACGTGCCGAGCTGACCTATACAACTCGGAATGACGCCAAATTTCACAGATAACTCTCACAACATCCTACAAATTTAACCGTGAGTCGCCAAAACAACATAATATACATCAAATTAAGCCTCAAAATACATGAATTCTACCAAATTTCATAAAACATCAAATTTTCCATTTTAAGTCTGGAACACGTCAAACGAAATCCGATTTCAACCAAACTTTACAGAAAGTGCTTAAACCATATATAAGACTTGTACCAGGCGCCGGAACCAAAATACGGGCCCGATACCATCACTTTCGAATCATATTTCATTTTCAATTTCCTTAAATATTTTCAGAAAAGAATTTTACTCAAACATTCATTCCTCGGGCTTGGGACCTCGGAATTCGACTCCGGGCATACGCCCAAGTTCCATATTTTCTTATGAACCCTCCGGGACCGTCAAATCACGGGACCGGGTCCGTTTACCCAAAATATTGACCGAAGTCAAATTTATTCATTTTAATATCAAATCTTAGCATTTTTCACATAATTTCATATTTAAGTTGTCCGGCTACGCGCCCAGACTGTGTACGCAAATCGAGGCAACTACATATGAGGTTTTCAAGGCCTCGAAAGTACAGAATGGGTAATAAAATAGGTGATGACCCTTTGGGTCATCACATTCTCCACCTCTGAAACAACTGTTCATCCTCGAACGGACAGAAGAAGGAAGTACCTGAGTCGGGGAATAGATGAGGATAACGGCTCTGCATATCGGACTCGGACGCCCAGGTCGATGCCTCAGAAGGCTGACCTCTCCACTAAACATGAACAGAAGGCCAGAAGGGAAACTCTTGGATCTCAACTAACGAACTTGCCAGTCTGGAATAGCTACTGGCTCATCCTCATAAGATAAGTCTTTGTCAAACTGGACAGTGCTGAAATCTAGCACGTGGGCTGGATCGCCGTGATACCTCCGAAGGATGGACACATGAAAAACTGGATGTACGGCTGATAAGCTGGGTGGAAATGCAAGTCTATAAGCCATCCCTCCCACTCGATCAATAATCTCAAACGGACAATGAACCTAGGGCTAGGCTTGCCCTTCTTCCCAAACCTCATCACGCCCTTCATAGGCGACATTCGGAGCAATACTCGGTCACCAACCATTAAAGCCACATCTCAAACGTTACGATCTGCATAACTCTTTTGCTGAGACTCAGCTGTACGAAGCCTATACTGAATGATCCTGACCTTGTCCAAGGCCTCCTGAACCACATATGTACCCAACAACTGAGCCTATCCCAGCTCAAACCATCCAACCGGAGATCGACACTGCCTATCATATAAAGCCTCATAAGGAGCCATCTGGATACTCGACTGGAAGCTGTTCTTGTAGGCGAACTCTGCTAAAGCAAAGAACTGATCTCATGATCCTCCAAAGTTAATAACACAAGCTCGAAGCATATACTTCAATATCTGAATAGTCCGCTCTGACTGTCCATCCGTCTGAGGATGAAATGTTGTGCTCAACTCCACCTGGGTACCTAACTCTCGTTGAACGGCTCCCCAGAAACGCGAGGTAAACTGCGCGCCCCGGTCCGAAATGATGGATACCGGCACACCATGAAGGTGAACAATATCCCGGATATAGATCTCAGCTAACCTATCGGATGAATTGGAGGCTGCTACATGAATGAAATGTGATTACTTGGTCATCCTATCAACAATGACCCAAACTGCATCGAACTTCTTTTGGGTCAACGGAAGTCTAGTCACGAAGTCCATAGTGATCCTCTCCCACTTCCACTCGGGAAGCTCAATCCTCTGAAATAAACAACCATGCCTCTGATGCTCATACTTAACCTATTGACAATTCAAACACTGCGCCACATATGCCACAATATCCTTCTTCATTCTACGCCACCAATAATGCTGCCGCAGATCCTGATACTTCTTTGCGGTGCCCGGACGAAGAGAGTACCGGGAACTATGGGCCTCCTCTAAAATAAACTCTCGAATCCCATCAACATTAGGCACACACACTTGCCCCTGGAATCTCAAAACACCATCATCATCTAAGGTGACCGGCTTGGCACCTCCGCGCTGCACCGTGTCTCTAAGGACACACAAATGGGGATCATCAAATTACAGATCACGGATACGCTCCAATAATGAAGAACGAGCGACCGTACAAGACAACACTCGACTAGGCTCAGAAATATCCAACCTCACAAATCAATTGGCCAAAGCCTGAACATCCAAAGAAATCAGCCTCTGACTGACTGAAATAAAGCAAGACTGCCCATACTAGCTGACTTCCTACTCAAAGCATTGGCCACCACATTGGCCTTCCCCGGGTGATATAAGATGGTAATACCATAATGCTTCAACAACTCCAACCATCTTCTCTGCCTCAAATTCAACTCCTTTTTCTTGAACAAGTACTGAAGACTCTTATGATCCGTGAACACTTACACGCCATACAGATAGTGCCTTCAAATCTTCAATGCGTGGACAATGGCTGCCAACTCCAAATCATGCACTAGATAGTTCTTCTCATGAATCTTCAACTGCCTCGAAGCATAAGCAATGACCTTACCATCCTGCATCAACACTGAACCAGGCCTAATACGGGAAGCATCGCAATAGACTGTATAAGGCCCTGAACCTGTAGGCAAAACCAATACCGGTGCCGTAGTGAAAGTTGTCTTGAGCCTCTGAAAGCTCACCTCACACTCGTCTGACCATCTGAACTGGGCACCCTTATGGGTCAACCTGGTTATCGGGGCTGCAATAGATGAGAACCCCTCCACCAACCGACGATAGTAGCCTGTCAATCCCAAGAAACCACGAATCTCTGTAGCTGATGCTGGTCTAGGCCAGTTCTTGACTGCCTCAATCTTCTTCGAGTCAACCTGAATACCCTCTACTTATACGACATGACCCAGGAATGCAACTGAACTCAACCAGAACTCACACTTTGAACATTTTGCATATAGCTGGCTGTCCTTCAGAGTCTGAAGAGCCACTATGAGATGTTGCTCATGCTCCTCCTGGCTACAGGAGTATATCAAAATATCATCAATGAAAACTATCACGAACGAGTCCAAATAAGGCCTGGACACTCGTTTCATCAAGTCCATGAAATTTGCTGGGGAATTTGTCAACCCAAACGACATGACCAAAAACTCATAATGCCAGTACCGAGTGCGGATAGCTGTCTTAGGGACATCGGATGCCCTAATCCTCAACTGATGGTAGCCAGATCGCAAGTATATCTTTGAAAATACCCTGGCACCCTGAAGCTGATCGAACAAATCATCAATCCTCGGCAGTGGATACTTATTCTTGATTGTAACCTTGTTCAATTGCCGGTAATTAATGCACATCCTCATCGAACACTCATTTTTCTTCACAAACAATACTGGAGCACCCCAAGGAGAAACGCTGGGTCTAATGAAACCTTTCCCAAGCAAATCCTTCAACTCTTTCAACTCTGGCGGGGCCATGTGATACGGCGGAATAGAAATGGTCTGGGTGCCCAGAACTAGATCAATGCAGAAATCAATGTCCCTATCGGGTGGCATCCCCGGCAAGTTTGAAGGGAAGACCTCAAGAAACTCACGAACCACGGGTACCGAATCAATCGAGGGAACCTCAACACAAGAATCGCGTACATAAGCCAAACAAGCCAAACACCCCTTCTCTACCATACACCGAGCCTTCATGTACGAAATAACAATGCAGGTAGAATGACCACGAGTTCCTTTCCACTCTAAACGGGGCAAATTCGGTTAGTCTAAGGTCACCGTCTTGGCATGGAAATCCAAAATAGCATGATATGGGGATAACCAGTCCATCCCCAATATAACATCAAATTCGACCATACCTAAAAGCAACAACTCAACATGGGTCTCAAGACCACCAATCACCACAACACAAGAACGATAGACTTGATTGACTATGACAGAATCACCCATCGGTGTAGATACATAAATAGGAAAACTCATCGGATCACTAGGCATGACCAGGTATGGTGCAAAATAAGAGGACACACATGAATACGTAGACCCTAGATCATAAAGCACTGAACCATCTTTGTCACAGACCCGAAAAGTACATGTAATGACTGCATCTGAAGACTCAGCCTCTGGCCTAGCTGGAAGAGCATAACATCGGGGCTGGGCCCCACCACCCTGAACCACATCTTTGGGACGGTCGGCTGCTGGCTGGCCTCCACCTCTGGTGGCCTGAGCTCCACCTCTATGACCTCTACCTCCACCTCTAGCACCTCTATCCCCACCTCTAGCTGGCTGGGCAGGCTGCGGAACACCTGGTGCATGTACCATGGCACGAGAACCCTGATGCTGAGACCCACCAGAACCTCGAAGGAAAAACCTGGAAACCCCAAACCACCGCAAGTATAACAAGCCCTCTGTTGATGTGGCTGCTGACTCTGGAACTGGCCCTGTCGACCCTGATAATCACCCTAGAAATTCTAAAGCGGCGGTGCACCGATATGTGCTGATGGCGCACTATAAGGCTGCTAATCAGAATAGTGCGTCTGATAACAGCGACGACCTGAAGTACCATGGGAAACCTGGAGAGCTGACTGGAAATGTCTGGGAGGATGACCTCTGCCTGAAGAATCCCTGCCCCCAGATGAGGCTCCACTAAAATGACAGAAATACGGGGCCTCTTGTCATCCCCCTGACCACCACCCTGTCACAAAATCATGTCAATCCTCATGGCCACATTGGCCACATCCTGGAACGATATATTTGTACCTAAATCTCTATCCATCTGAAGTCTGATAGGCCAGGCCAATCCCTCAATAAATCTCCGAACCCTTTCCCGATCAGTGGGAAGTATCATAAGAGCATGTCGGGCTAGAGTGATGAACATGGTCTCGTACTGAGTGACGGACATGGATCCATGCTGGAGACGCTCAAACTGCCTATGAAGGTCCTCTCTTTGAGTAATGAGAAGGAACTTCCCCAAAAATACCTCTGAGAACTGAGTCCAAGTCAAAGGTGTAGATCCAGCTGGTCTAGCTAAGCAATAGTCTCTCCACCAACTCTTGGTTGCGCCAGATAACCAAAAGGTAGCGAAGTCAACCCCGTTGGACTCCACTATGCCCATATTCTAAATAACCTCATGGCAGCTGTCCAAATAATCCTGGGGGTCCTCTGATGGAGAACCAGTAAAAGTAGCAGTGAATAACTTAGTGAACCTGTCCAGTCTCCACAAGGCATCTACTGACATAGTTTCTCCTTCTACTACCAATGCTGCAATACCCGGCTGAGCTACTCCTGTTGGCTGAGGTGCCAGAGTCTAAAACAGTGGAGCTAGCTGCTCTAGCGCGGGTGGTAGTAGTCTGGGCACCTCCCCCATCCTGGGAGATGGCTGGTGCAGTAGAAAGAAGACCCGTATGTGATACACTCTTCATGAGTCCGACTAGACGGACAAGAGCGTCCTGCAGCACTAGGGTAGCTATGAACCCCTATGGGACCTGAGTTGGTCCAACTAGGTCTGTCGGAACTAGGACCTCCTCATCAGACTCGACCTGAGGGTCCTCCACTGGGGCTGCTGCTCTAGGCTGAGCCTATCCCCGGCCTCGGCCTCTAGTACGGCCTCGTCCTCGACCTCGACCCCGAGTACGATCTGTAGTAGGAGTCTCAGGCTGCTGGGCGGTACCAAGGGAAGCGCGCATCCTCGCTATCTGCGAGAAAATAGAATAGAAACTCAATCAATACTTAGAATTCATAGCACACGACCGAGATGAAAAGAAATATGGAGTCATCCTAACTTTGCAGCCTCTGGGGATAAATACAGACGTCTTCGTACCTATCCCTCAGACTCTAGCAAGTTGTCCGTGAGTTGTGAGACCTAAGTATCCTCGTGCTCTGATACCAACTTGTCACGCTCCAAAATCCCACCATCGGGCCATGATGGAATCTAACGTTGAACCCGCTAGACAAGCCAACGTGTATAGCTAAACTAGCATAATAACCTCAATTTAACAGAATAAACTAAAATAGTTCACAATCAAATAGCGAAAATGAATACTGTTTTAAGCTAAGTAAAGACAATCATAAAACAACTACGCATAAATTTCCCAAAACCTGGAGTCACAAACTCACGAACTGCCTATAAGAGTAATAAATACAAGTCTGAAAGGAAATACATGGCTGTCTCTGAAACTAGAGGAAAAACAAGACAGAAGCGAAGACAAAGGGATGGAAGAGACGCCAAGGCCCACGAACTCCAGCGGGTATACCTTGAAACCTCTAGGATAAGCTGGAAGACACTCCCACTAATGATGTCCTCCGGGTCCGGCTGCGTAATTTGCACAACATAAAGAAGTTAAGGTGTAGCATCAGTACAACCGACCCCATGTACTGAGTAAGTGCCGAGCCTAACCTCGGCGAAGTAGCGACGAGACTAGGACACGACAACAAAATGTACCTGTGCAGTTCAATAGTATAGGAGAAACTAAACAAGAATACAACTACGGGGAAGAACATGCTAGGGGTAAGGGGTAGCAAATACTAAAAAGACGGAAACGAAAACAATAGTCTAAAATATCTAGAAATAATAACGAGAATTGACAACACAAATTAAACGGTGAAAGATACGGCACGGCATGTCCCCTCGTGCATAATAATATAAACACGGCACGGAACGTCCCCTCGTGCATAATAATATGAAACATGGCACGGAATGTCCCCTCGTGCATAATAATATAAAACATGGCATGGAATGTCCTCTCATGCATAAACAATACAAACATGGTACGGAATGTCCCCTCGTGCATAAACAATATAAACATGGCACGGAATGTCCCCTCGTGCATAATAATATAAAACATGGCATGGAATATCCTCTCATGCATAATAATATAAAATATGGCACGGCATCACCCTTCGTGCTTTAACACTTCTCCTCACCCAAACAGTAATCACAAACAAGGGCAAGGAAAATAAACAGAATAAAAACAGAAATGCCGGCAAGAGAACATAAACTAACCAATTAAATCCCGGCAAGGGAACATCAATTAAACAATTTAATCTCGACAAGGGAACATCAATTAAACAATTTAATCCCGGCAAGGGAACTATATAAAGATGACCCGACAAGGGCATATTTTAGTAAATCTTTCTCTTTCTTTCACTTTCATTCCATGATTTACTCTATTACATGAGCCAATGATCCGAAGGATGTAATTATCTCATATCTCTTCATCATTCGTTTTACAATTTGAGCCAATGCTCTAAAGATGTAATTATCTCATATATCTTCATTATTCGTTTTAAATTTTTGAGCCAATGCTCCAAAAGATGTAATTATCTCATATATCTTCATCATTCATTTTACAATTTGAGTCAATGCTCCAAAAGATGTTTAAACATTACAATTCCTCTCACGTGCTCTTTACAACATATAGAAATCATCAATTAAGCACGAAAATTACAACAAAATCAGAATATTCGCAGTATGGGTACCCACGGTCATGCTAGGCACCAATGTATAGATACTAGTCACCATGCCTATACATCGTATTTGACAATTAGCAAATAGTAAATAATACTCAACTCCTATTCCCTCAAACTAAGGTTAGACCAAACACTTACCTCGGGTCCAAAGTATAGCAATCAACGCTCTAACACCGCCTTTCCTTTAGAATTCAACTCCATAATGGTATTATCTAGACATAATCAACTTGAGTATATCAATAAGGATTCAATGATTCAATTACATAGCCTAATTATCCATTTCCTAGCATTCTTCCAAAATTACCAAAATTCGACCCCGGGCCCGCTCGCTCGGATTCCTATAATTCTCGAAGGGAACACTCACTCAAAGCCTAAAGATCATTAATATACGATTCTTACTTGATTTCATGGCCAATTCACAGAAAATTGTCAAATGATCACAAGTTCTAGTTTACTACCCAATTTCATGAATTTCTGCACTAATTTATGTAGTTAATTAAGCTAAGATTCATGCATGAAACTAATTTCCGGGTAGAGTTCACTTACCTTAGAAGACCTGGTTGATAGCTCTTAAAAATGGAGGAAAATCGCCCAAGGAAGAAGAAGGAATTGAGAAAAATGGGCTTAAATTTATAATACACTGCCTGAACAGTGATCTCGCACATGTGGCTCTGGGGACCGCACCTGCGGAAATGGGCTAGGGAGTCTGGGCTCGCACCTGCGGAGTGGAGACCGCACATGCGGTCTCGCACCTGCGAGGAATGTTCTGCAGCTGCGATAATTGTCAGACCATTGGTGATCGCACCTGCGAAGCTGAGGACCGCACCTGCGGTCTCGCACCTGCGATGCTGGGGACTACACCTGTGGTCGCACATGTTTGCCGGTTTTTTGCCCCGTTAAATGCCCGGAAGGCACCTGAGGCCACCCGAGCCCTAGTCAAAATATACCAACGAGTCCCAAAACATAATACGGATTCGCTAGATCCTTCGAAACACCCAAAACAACGCTAAAACTCGAAATCACACCCCCAAACCTCAAGAACCAAACTTAGGAACTTTAAGTTTTCTAAACTTTGCTTACAACGTGCCGAACTGACCTGTACAACTCGGAATGACACCAAATTTCACAGATAACTCACACAACATCCTAAAAATTAACATGTGCAATCAAATCACCAAAACAACATCATATACGTCGAATTAAGCTTCAAAATCCATGAATTCTACCAAATTTCATAAAACATCAAATTTTTCATTTTAAGTCCGAAACACGTCAAACGAAATCCGGTTTGAACCAAACTTTACAGAAAGTGCTTAAACCATATATAAGACCTGTATCGGGCGCCGAAACCAAAATACGGGCCTATTACCATCACTTTCTAATCAGATTTCATTTTTAATTTCCTTAAATATTTTCAGAAAAAAATTTTACTCAAAAATTCATTCCTCAGACTTGGAACCTCGGAATTCGATTCCTGACATACGCCCAAGTCCCATATTTTCTTACAGATCCTTTGGGACAGTCAAATCACGGGTTCTGGTCCATTTACCCAAAATGTTGACCGAAGTTAAATTTATTCATTTTAATATCAAATCTTAGCCTTTTTCACAGAATTTCATATTTAAGCTGTCCGGCTACGCGCCTGGACTGCACACACAAATCGAGGAAACTACAGATGAGGTTTTCAAGGCCTCGAAAGTACAGAATGGGTAATAAAATAGGTGATTATCAAAAACAAGTATCCATTGCCTCGGATAGATTATTTGTTCGACCAATTGCAGGGTGCGAGGTTCTTCTCCAAAATTGATTTACGGTTAGGGTATCACCAGTTGAAGATCAGAGAGCAGGATATTCCTAAGACCGCCTTCAGAACTCGTTATGGCCATTTTGAATTTTTGGTAATGTCCTTTGGACTGACCAATGCTCCAGCGGCTTTCATGAATCTTATGAATCGGGTTTTCAAACCGCTTCTTGACTCCTTCTTGATTGTTTTTATTGATGACACCCTTGTCTACTCGCGCAATTAGGGGGATCATGCTAATCACCTCAGGGCAGTTCTGCAGACTCTTCATTAACACCAAATTGTATGCCAAGTTTTCAAAATGCAAATTTTGGTTAGAGTCAGTCACATTTTTGGGTCCTGTTGTTTCCATAGAAGGGACTAAGGTTGATCCCCAGAAAATTACAGCGATGAAGGATTGGCCTAGACCAACGACCTCGACAGAGATTCGCAGTTTCTCGGGTTTAGCCGGGTATTATCGGAGGTTTGTGGAGGGGTTCTAAACCCTCGGCTCCCCATTGACTAAATTGATGCGGAAGGAAACTAAGTTCTAATGGTCCGACGCTTGTGAGAAGAGCTTTCAGGAATTGAAATCAAGATTGACTTCAGCACCGGTGTTAACTTTTCCAGAAGGCACGGAGGGATTGGTTTATTGTGATGCTTCAAGGGTTGGTTTGGGATGTGTGTTGATGCAACACGGGAAGGTTACAGCCTGTGCTTCCTGGCAACTCAAGAATCACGAGAAGAATTATCTGACGCATGATTTAGAACTCGCGGCAGTAGTGTTTGCATTAAAAATCCGGCGGCATTATTTTTATGGGTCCATGTGGACGTGTTCTTAGCCCACAAGAGTCTCTAATATTTGTTCAAGTAGAAGGAGTTGAATTTAAGATAGAGGCGATGGATAGAATTGCTTAAGGATTATGATATGAACATTCTGTACCATCCAAGGAAAGCAAATGTAGTGGCCGGCGCACTGAGTCGGAAGTCTATGGGTAGTCTGGCTCATTTGGAGGAAGATCAGAGGCCGTTGGCTCGGAAGGTTTGACAATTGGCTAGTCTGGGGGTCTGTCTCTTGACCTCAGACAAGGGGAAAGTCATGGTGCATAATGGGACAGAATCATCAATTGTAGCAGAAGTCAAGGAGAAGCAGTTTGTTGATCCAGCATTGGCACAGTTAAAGGAGGTAGTTTTGAATAGGAAGATTTAGGCATTTTCACTAGGGAGCGATGATGGTGTTTTGCGGTGCCAGGGAAGGTTATGTGTTCCTGATGTGGATAATCTTCGGGAGAGGGTGATGGAGGAAGCTCACATTTCCAGGTATTCCGTGTACCTAGGTTCTACGAAAATGTATCAAAATCTACGGGAAGTTAATTGGTGGAGCGGTATGAAAAGAGGTGTGGTAGACTTTGTATCTAAATGTCCGAATTGTCAGCAGGTGAAGGGCAAGCATCAGAGGCCTGGTGGGTTAACTCAGCTTATGGAAATTCCAATGTGGAAATGGGAAATGATCAACATGGATTTAGTGGTAGGGTTACCTCGCACTCAGCGCAAGTTCGACTCGATTTGGGTTATAGTGGATCGACTCACGAAATCAGCTCACTTCTTGCCAGTCAAGTTCATCGATACTGCAGAATAGTATGCTCAGTTGTATACCAAGGAAATAGTCAGGCTTCATGGTACTCCAGTTTCTATTATCTCAGACCGAGGCGCCCAGCTCACGGCTAATTTTTGGAGGAAATTTCAGCAAGGTTTGGGTACTCAGGTAAATCTCAGCACAGCTTTCCATCGCAGATTGATGGTCAGGTAGCGCGGACTATTCAGACGCTTGAAGATATGTTACGGGCTTGTGTGTTGGACTTCAACGGTAGTTGGGATGATCATTTACCACTTATCTAATTTTCTTACAATAACAGTTTTCACGCTAGTATTCAGATGGCCCCATTTGAGGCATTGTACGGAAAGAGGTGTAGATCTCCGATTGGGGGGTTCGAGGTTGGCGAAGCAGAATAGCTAGGGCCAGATCTTGAGCACCAGACATTGGAAAAAGTTAGAGTCATTCGGGAGAGGATGAAAACCACTCAGAACCGTCAAAAATCCTATGCGGACGTTCATCGAAGAGAATTGGAATTCCAAGTTGATGATTGGGTATTCTTGAAGGTATCTCCCATGAAGGGAGTGATGCGGTTTGGGAAGAAAGGGAAATTGATCCCAAGGTATGTCGGGCCATATCTGATTGCTCAAAGGATAGGACAAGTGGCTTATAGGTTGGAATTACCCCCTGAATTGTCATTAGTGCACCCGGTGTTCCACGTGTCCATGTTGAAGAAAGTGGTTGGAGATCAATCAGCCATCCTGCCAGTTGAGACTATTGAGGTTAATGAAGAATTATCATATGAATAGGTTCCGGTTTCTATTCTTGATAGACAGGTACGTATATTGAGGAACAAAGAAATTGCTTCAGTTAAAGAATTGTGGCGAAGTCAGCACATTGAGGAAGCCACGTGGGAGGCAGAAAATGAGATGAAAGAAAAATATCCCCATTTGTTTGAATAAGTCTAGTAGTGTTCGTCAGAACTTTCATCTCTAAGAAAATTATACTTTATGTTCAGTTTTATGCAAAAGCACCCCATCTTCCCCTAATTGCCTTATTGTTGGAGTAAGCTTTCACTAAAAAGGGGTTATTTAGTCTAAAGGAACACCTAGTGTTTGATATAAATCTCAAATGAGTTCAAGACATGTTCATATTTCCTAATTCTAAGTTTAAATGTGCCGCATTGTGAATTAGATTGGAGGTGCTAGAAGGTCCGGTGATTTGAGATAGAAATTAAGGAAAAATCCCGATTCGAGGTATGTATGGCTAACTTTAACCTTTGTAGAATCCTTTTGTTGGGTCCGAGCATACGGTATGTGTACCTTGTTTGAAAATATGTGAATTGATTGTTCAAATGTGTTGAGACATAAGATTCTATTCTCTGATTGTCCTAGTTGACTTTCATGCTACCGTGCTATATGAGGATGTGAAAAGTGTTTTGATGTGCCTATTTCATTCTGTACAAAGCTCGTAAATGCTAATGGGTATCGATATGAAAGAATGTATAATGAATGAAAGATGGTTGATGTGCCCAAGTGTGGGAATGTATATAAGGGCTAAAAGTCATGCGTGGAAAGTAATGAAAAAGGGTATTGTGACATGATGTAAATGAGTTGAACGATTATGGCAACACCGTGTACATTAATTACTACTTGATGAGAGTTATGGTGCCTTGGGCCCAAATAAATAAATTTGTTGATATGAACTTGTGATTCCTTGAAATGATAATTCTTGTAATGTAATTGTTTGTGGTTGCTGTTATGAAATATGATTATCAGGACGGATCGGGCTGCACGCTGCAACACGAAGTAATAAGCTTGATGAGGTGTGAGGTAATAAGGGTGGCCGAGGTAATAAAGATAGAATGTGATCATTATCATTACTGAAATGAAAATCTATGAGCTCGTGTATATGATGATGTTGAAATGGGAAAAAGGGAGAGATTGTGAAACTTTTTTGATTTTGGTTGTTTCTTTCCACGTGCATTGATTAATTGGTTCTATTATTGTCTCTTAATTGTGTACTGTTTGATTGTACTTGGGATAAAGTTTGTCTATACATACTAGTACTATTCCACAGTACTAACATCCCTTTTTCCAGGGGAGCTCTATTTTTATATGGATGTAGGTGGGTCCATAGCAGGTAGCTCAGCTCGCTGTTAGTGGTGCTTTCTCCTCATCCTTTTTCAGCTGTACTAGTGAGCCCTACTTCCTCTTGGGGCCATGTGTAGTTCATGCCATCTCCTTTTGAGTATATTATGTATTTTAAGGTATAGCCGGGGCCTTGTTGTCAGCAAGTATTGTATAAACTCCTAGTACTCTTAAAGGATCTGTAGACAATATGTGGGTGTGTATATGTATTTTGGGCAATGGTTGTATTTGCTCGTAATTGTGGTCCGTATTGGGAAGTGTTGTATCTATTATGTATGTTTTGGGGAAATCTAGTATAATGATGTAAAATGAGGAAAACTGGATATCGTGGTAATCACTCACTTCTAAGCATATCTCATTGTTTCATATAAATAATGGATGATATAAACACGGGGAAGCGCGTTGGGTAGGAAAGGAAAATCAAGTTCACTTGATTGGGGTCACTCGATTGAGTGCATGTCGCGTCCCTCAATTTTTGTGCGTGACAAACTTTGTATCAGAGCCTAAGGTTTTAAAAGTGTCCTAGGATGTCTCAAAGTCGTGTCTAGTGGATCCCATCTTATCGGTGTGTTGTCGACCACAACTATAATTAGGGGGCTACATGGACATTTAGGAAACTCCCTTTTCATTGTTATGTATCGCTATCTTGTTTTTGATGTGTTGGATCAGTTGGTTTGGGTCCGGAGTGGTTATGGTGAGAGCTTAGGTAATTAGCCTTTTAAAGTACCTAATAGTTGAGAAAGTCCACTGAGAGTTGACTTATTGGTAAACGACCTCGGAATACAGATTTTATGGCACGAATAGCTTCGTTAGGTGATTTAGGACTTAGGAGTGTGTTCGGAATATTTTTGTGATGTCCGGTGTAGAATTAGGCTTGAATTGGCGAAAGTTAGTTTTTGGTGATTTCCGATCGGCAGTGGAAAATGGGCTATCAGGGTTGGTTTGGAATTCCGAAAGTTGGAACAGTTTCGTAATGTCATTTTTGATATGTCTGCAAAATTTCAGGTTAATCAGAGGTGTTTTGGTTGGTTTGGGCATAGTAGGCGAATTAAGAAGTTTTAAAATTTTTAGGCTTGAATTTGATGTAAAATTTGTGTTTTCGTGTTGTTTTTGGTGTTTCGAAGGCTCGACTAAGTTGGAATAATGCTATGGGGTGTGTTGGTACATTTAGTTGGGTCCCCGAGGGGCTCAGGATTGAATTCGGATGGTTGACGGGAAGTTGGAGTATTTTTGGAAATCTGATGTGCTGGTTTGCTGGTGTTTTCGCACCTACGGAAGGGGAGTCGCAGGAGCAGAAGGGGAGGTCGCAGGTGAGAGTTTTTCCTGTATAGGAGAGGTCCACAGGTGCGAGGATTTTTGACATCGCAGGTGCGGAAAGTTGGTCGCATGCGCGAGAATGGGCCAGTTAAGTGAGTTTCGCAGGTGCGCACCCTGGGACCGCAGGTGCGGCCAATTGTCCGTAGGTGCGAAAATGACTGTGCAGAACAGTATAAAAGGAACCCCTCCGCGAAATTTATTAGTTTTTCATCAATTGCAAGCGGGAGGAGTCCACTAAAGGTGGTTTTGCAAGGGAATTTCAAGGTTCTTCAGCAAAGGTAAGTTCATTTGATTGTTAATCCCGTTCGTATGCTATTTTGTTAAGATTAGGCTTGAAAATTTAAGGATTTGGGCAGGAAAAAGTTGGAAATTGGGAGGAAAGAATTGGGATTTCTTTTGAGGTTTTGGAATGGCAATTGTGGTTTGATTTTAGTGTTCTTGATATGTATAGAATCGTGGGAGGACGAAGTTTCCAGTGATGTAAAAATTATCGGATTCCGAGACTTGAGCTCGGGGCTCGGGTTTGGCCGAATTTCGAGATTTTTGTTTAATTTGATGATTTTCGATTAGGTTGTGTTCCTTGAGTATATTTTAGTGATGTCGAACTGATTTTGGCTAGATTCGGTGCAATCGGGAGCCAATTTGAGGGGCAAGTGCATTGCGGACTAGTGTCGCGTCCCGGTAGAGGTAAGTAATGGCTATAAACCTTGTCCTGATGTTATGAAACCCCGGACTTTATATTTCTTACTATTTCTAGAAAGGCGTGAACGCCGGATGACGAGTATGTGGCGCGTACTGACTTTTGGATTGGACTAGGTCCTCTCCGCGGTGACTAATGAGTTGCATATTTACTCAAAACCTTATGTTAATTATGTTCTAAAAAATTGTGTAATATTTGGGTTGTGATCCATGTTTGGGGCCTAGCGCCGATTTGTGCCTCCTGTGATTTGACGTATTTGATTTTATATATTCTTGCTGCTTAGACCTGATTTATTTTCATTATTACTGAGTTGGTGTACTCACATTACTCTCTGCACTCTTTGTGCAGATTCAGGAGCAGACCTCGAGCATTAGCCTTTATTGTCCGCAGCTAAGCTAGAGTCCGGGATATAGAGGTAGCTGTCCGGTGTCCGCGGCATCTCTGTTTTCCCTTCCTGTGTATTTATCGTTGATTCGGGGATTTGTATTATAATAGTTACTTTGGATTATTTCACTAGATGCTCATAACACGTTGGCTCTGGGTTTTGGGGATTGCGGTATTTTTACTATGATGACCTTCTTTATTCAGTAGTTCTGTATATTTATGAAATGCTCAGATTTCGGAAATGGGATGTTTTTAAAAGAAATAGCGATCATGTGATATATTGGCTAGCCTAGATCCACGATAGGTGCCATCACGGCCAGTTTGGATTTGGGGTCATGATAGTTTGGTATCAGAGCCCTAGGTTACACAGGACTCAACGGTCATGAGCAGGTTTAGTAGAGTCTTGCAGATCGGTACGGAGACGTCTGTACTTATCTTCGAGAGGCTGCCGAACTAACATTCTATCTTTCTTGAGCTCTTTCGTGCTGATCTATTGATTCTTGAAATCTGAACTTACGTTGTTTTATTCTCTCACAGATTGTGAGAACACGCCTCACCGATCAGAGTGACCAGTCTCCGGCTAGACTAGCGAGAGGTTGAGGCCGTGGTATAGGTAGGGGGCCAGCCCACGCAGTAGCCAGGGTAGTACCTCAGTATCCCCCTATCAATCATGGTCAGGGTTCCGCCGATGGTGTCCCAGCGTGACAGGCTCAGGCACCAGTAGTGCTTATGGTTATTCCAGGCCTTCAGGAGGCCCTGTCTCAGATATTGACAGTATGCACCAGTTTGGCGCAAGCAATCTCCATGTCTTCTTCTGCCACTATAGCTCAGGCCGGGGGAGGCAATCAGACTCCAGCTGCTCGGGCACTTGAGCAGGCTGCACAGGGTATTCAGGCACCGGGAGCAGCATCAGCTCAGCCAGCTGCTTCGGTTCCGGATTATGTGATCCCTGCTATGCCTAAGGACGAGCGTGCAGGTTGGAGAGATTCAGCAGACTTCATCCCCCGACTTTCATCGGTACAGAGGGCGAGGATGACCAGGGATTTCTACATAGGTGCCAGAGGATACTGCGCATTGCGGGTATTTTGTAGACCAGTGGGGTCTCATTTGCTACATTTCAGTTTGCGGTTGTTGCCTTTACATGGTGGGAGTCGCTCGAGAGGCGTAGACCGGTTGGTTCAGCACCTCTTACCTGGCGGTAGTTCTCCACTATCTTCTTGGAGAAGTATGTTCCTCAGTCCCACAGAGAGCAGCAGCGCAGGCAGTTTGAGCAGTTGCGCCAGGGAGAGTTATCTCTTACTCAGTACGAGATGAGGTTCTCCGAGTTGGCTAAGTATGCTTCTGAGATTGTCCCTACTGATAGGGAGAGGGTGAGGAAGTTTGTGGATGGTCTTTCTTATCAGCTTCAGTTTCTTATCACTCGGGAGAGAGTATCGGGTGCTTCATTAGAGCAGGTTTTTGACATAACTCGGGATATTGATTATGTTCACTGCTACGAGCGGGAGGAGATGGAGGACAAGAGGCCTCGTGGTTCAGGCAGTTCAAGTGGCGCTCCCTTCAGGGGACAGTTTCAGTAGGGTAGAGGTCGTTCCTTCAGGCCTACTCAGTCAGGCCGCCCAGCATATAGTGGTGCATCTTTGGGTCAGGGTCCCCGTGGTTTTCAGTCAGGCCATACTTCTTTTGGTGCCCTCTAAGCTCAGAGTGCAACTCGAGCACCTCTAGTTCAGGGTTCTTCTATGCATGAGTCTTCCAGTGGTCGTTCACGTGCTAGGGGTTTCTATCAGTCCCCACCTCTAGCTCCGGGGAGTTGCTTTGAGTGTGGAAAGTTCGAGACCAGGTGGAGGAAGTGTCCCCGTTGTTCCGGTGGTTCTTCTCAACAGAGGGGCCAGTCCTCGACTTCAACTCCAGCCACTTCACCACCACCCCCAGGAAGCCAAGGGTGGTGGTCAGTCAGCTAGAGGCCGCCCTAGAGGGGGAGGTCGAGCAGGGGGAGGTCAGGCTCGTATGTATGCATTTTCATCCAGGCCGGATGCTATAGCCTCAGATGCCGTGATTGCAGGTATTGTTTTAGCCTGTTGTCGTGATGCCTTGTGCTTTATTTGACCCTGGTTCCACATATTCCTACGTTTCTTCATATTTTGTCAGTTTTCTGAGCATGCCCCGTGAGTCTCTAGTCACCTCTGTTCATGTGTCGACACCGGTGGGGGATACTGTTATTGTGGACCGTGTGTATCGGTCGTGCACTATATCTATTGGGGGTTTGGAGACCCGAGTGGACCTACTATTACTCAGCATCATCCATTTTAACGTGATATTGGGCATGGATTGGTTATCTCCGTGCCATGATGTTCTTGATTGTCACGCTAAGACCGTGACCTTAGCTATGCCGTGGTGTCCGAGGGTTGAGTGGAGAGTTTCACCCGATTATATGCCTAGCAGGGTGATTTCTTACATGAAGGCTCGGCGCATCGTTGAAAAGGGGTGTTTATCTTATTTGGCCTTTGTGAGGGATGTCGGTGGTGAGACTCCCGCTATTGATTCAGTTCCTGTGGTCCGTGATTTTCCGGATGTGTTTCATGCAAACCTGCCAGGCATTCCACCTGACAGGGATATAGATTTTGGTATTGACTTGGTGCTAGGCACTCAGCCTATTTCTATTCCAGCATATCATATGGCGTCAGCGGAGCTAAAGGAATTGAAGGAGCAGCTTCAGGAGCTCCTGGATAAGGGGTTCATTCGGCCTAGCGTGACACCTTGGGGTGCACCAGTGTTGTTCGTTAAGAAGAAGGATGGGTCCATGCGTATGTGTATTGACTATCGGCAATTGAATAGGGTTACGGTGAAGTACCGGTATCCCTTGCCCCGTATTGATGATTTGTTTGACCAGCTTCAAGGAGCCAGAGTATTTTCCAAGATTGATTTGAGATCTGGGTACCATCAGTTGAGGATCCGGGATTCTGATATTCCGAAGACTGCTTTCAGGACTAGGTATGGTCATTATGAGTTCTTGGTTATGTCATTTGGGCGTACCAATGCCCCAGCTGCGTTCATGCAATTGATGAACAGCATGTTTCAGCCTTATCTTGATTCCTTCAATATTGTGTTCATTGATGACATCCTGGTTTATTCTCGTAGCCAGGAAGAGCATGCTCAGCATTTGAGAGTTTTGTTGCAGAGATTGAAGGAGGAGAAGCTTTATGCAAAATTCTCCAAGTGTGAGTTTTGGCTGGGATCGGTAGCTTTCTTGGGGCACGTAGTGTCTAGTGAGGGGATTTAAGTTGATCTAAAGAAGATAGAGGTGGTGCAGAGTTGGCCCAGACCGTCCTCAGCTACAGAGATTAGGAGTTTCCTTGGTTTAGCGGGATATTACCATCACTTTGTGGAGGGATTCTCTTCAATTGCTTCACCTTTGACCAGATTGACCTAGAAGGGCGCTCTATTCAAATGGTCATATGAGTGTGAGGGGAGCTTTCAGAAGCTCAAGTTCAGCATTGACTACAGCTCCAGTACTAGTTTTGCTTGATGATTTGGGTTCTTACACAGTTTATTGTGATGCTTCTAGAGTCGTCTAGGGAGCGGTATTGATGCAGGACGGTAGGGTGATTGCCTACGCGTCCAGACAGTTGAAGGTGCACGAGAAGTATTATCCAGTGCACGATCTTAAGTTAGCTGCCATTGTTCATGCCTTGAAGATTTGGTGGTATTATCTGTATGGAGTGCAGTGTGAGATTTTCACTGATCATCGCAGTTTGCAGTATCTGCTGAGGCAGAAGGACTTGAATTTGCATCAGAGGTGATGATTAGACCTCCTCAAGGATTATGACCTAACTATCTTATATCATCCAGGGAAGGCCAATGCAGTGGCCGATGCCTTGAGTCGCACAGCAGAGAGTTTGGGGAGTTTAGCTTATCTTCCAGCAGGAGAGCGGCCATTAGCCCTTGATGTTCAGGCCTTAGCAGGTCATTTGGAGAGACTGGATCTATCAGAGCCTCCACGGGTGTTGGCTTGTGTAGCCTCCAGGTCTTCTCTTTACGATCAGATTAGAGCACGCCAGTATGATGATCCACATTTTCTTGTTCTTTAGGACAGGGTACGTCGTGGTGATGCCAGAGATGTGGTTATTGGTGATTATGGGGTCATGAGGATGTAGGACCGAATATGCGTGCCCAGTGTAGATGGGCTTCGAGATTTGATTCTAGCAGAGACTCATAGTTTGCGGTATTCCATCCATCCGGGTGCCGCGAAGATGTTTCAGGATTTGAGGCAGCATTATTGGTGGAGGAGAATGAAGAAGGATGTTGTGGTGTTTTTGGCTCGGTGTCTCAACTGTCAGAAGGTTAAGTATGAGCACCAGAGAACTGGTGGATTTCTTCAGAGGTTTGATATCCCGGAGTGGAAGTGGGAGCGGATCACCATGGACTTCCTAGTTGGACTCCCACGGACTTCGAGGAGGTTTGATTCTATATCGGTTATTGTGGATCGGCTGACCAAGTCTGCGCACTTCATTCCTGTTGGTACTACGTATTCAAAGGAGAGGTTAGGTGAGATTTATATCAGGGAGATTATCCTTTTTCATGGGGTTCCAGTTTCTATCATTTCCGACAGAGGCACTCAGTTCACATCTCAGTTTTGGAGAGCCGTGTAGAGAGAGTTGGGTACTCAGGTTGAGTTGAGCACAGCATTTCATCCTCAGACCGATGGGCAGTCGGATCGTACCATTCAGATTTTGGAGGACATATTGTGTGCTTGTGTGATTGACTTTGGTGGTTCATGGGATCAGTTTCTGCCACAAGAGGATTTTGCATATAATAACATCTATCAGTCGAGTATTCAGATGGCTCCGTATGAGGCCTTGTCTGGTAGGAGGTGTAGATCTCCGGTGGGTCATTTTGAGCCGGGCGAGGCTAGGCTATTGGGCACAGACTTGGTTCAGGATGATTTGAGTAAGGCAAAGTTGATTCAGGAGCGACTTCGCATGGCGCAGTCTAGGCAGAAGAGTTATGCAGACCGGAAGGTCCGAGATGTGTCTTTCATGGTTGGGGACAAGGTGTTGCTGAAGGTGTCACCCATGAAGGGTGCTATGAGATTCGGGAAGAGAGGGAAGCTGAGTCCCAGGTTCAGTGGGCCATTTGAGGTACATCAGAGGGTTGGGGAGGTAGCTTATAGGCTTGCTATGCCTCCCAGGTTATCGAGTATTCATCCGGTATTCCGTGTTTAGATGCTCCGAAAGTATGTTGGTGACCCTTCCCATGTTTTCGACTTCAGCAAGGTTCAGCTCCAGGGTGATATGTCATATGAGGTAGAGCCAGTGGCTATTTTGGGTCGACAGGTCAGGAAGTTGAGGTCTAAGGGTATAGCTTCAGTGAAGGTTCAGTAGAGAGGGAAGTCGGTGGAGGATGCCACCTGGGGGACCGAGCGGGAGATGCGGGTCAGATATCCTCACTTATTCGAGGATCCAGGTATGTTTCTAGACCCGTTCGAAGACGAACATTTTTTTAAGAGGGGGAGGATGTAACGACCCGACCGGTCGTTCCGTGAGATTTACCCCATTTCCCCTATTTCTGCATTTGTTATGTATATCTATCTTGTTTTTGATGTGTTGGATCAGTTGGTTTGGGTCCGGAATGGTTATGGTGAGAGCTTAGGCAATTAGCTTTTTAAAGTAGCCTAATAGTTGAGAAAGTCCACTGAGAGTTGACTTATTGGTAAATGACCTCGGAATACAGATTTTATGGCTCGAATAGCTTTGTTAGGTGATTTGGGGCTTGGGAGTGTGTTCGGAATATTTTTGTGATGTACGGTGTAGAATTAGGCTTGAATTGGCGAAAGTTAGTTTTTGGCGATTTTCGGTCGGCAATGGAAAATGGCCTATCTAGGTCGGAATGGAATTCCGGAAGTTGGAACAGTTTTGTAATGTCATTTTTGATATGTCTGCAAAATTTCAGGTTAAAGGAGGTGTTTTGGTTGGTTTGGGCGTAGTAGGCGAATTTAGAAGTTTTAAAATTTTTAGGCTTGAATTTGATGTAAAATTTATGTTTTCGTGTTCCTTTTATACTGTTCTGCACAATCATTTTCGCACCTACGGACAATTGGCCGCACCTGCGGTCCCAGGGTGCGCACCTGCGAAACTCACTTAACTGGCCCATTCTCGCGCATGCAACCAACTTTTCGCACCTGCGATGTCAAAAATCCTCGCACCTGTGGACCTCTCCTATACAGGAAAAACTCTCACCTGCGACCTCCCCTTCTGCTCCTGCGACTCCCCTTCCGCAGGTGCAAGAACACCAGCAAACCATCACAACAGATTCCCAAAACTCACTCAAACTTCCTGTCAACCATCCGAATTCAATCTAAAGCCCCCTAAGGGCCCCAACCAAACATACCAACACACCTGTTCTTGCACCTGTGGAAGGGGAGTCGCAGGTGCGATCACGCAGGAGCGGAAGGGGAGGTCGCAGGTGCGAGTTTTGCCTGTATAGGAGAGGTCCGCAGGTGCGAGGATTTTTGTCGCAGGTGCGGAAAGTTGGTCGCAGGGGCGAGAATGGGCCAGTTAAGTGAGTTTCGCAGGTGCGCACCCTGGGACCGCAGGTGCGGCCAATTGTCCGTAGGTGCGGAAATGACTGTGCAAAACAGTATAAAAAAAATCCTCTGCGAAATTTATTAGTTTTTCATCAATTTGCATGCGGGAGGAGTCCATTAAAGGTCGTTTTGCGAGGGAATTTCAAGGTTCTTCAGCAAAGGTAAGTTCATTGATTGTTAATCCCGTTCCTATGCTATTTTGTTAAGATTAGGCTTGAAAATTTAAGCATTTGGGTAGGAAAAAGTTGGAAAATGGGAGGAAAAAATTTGGATTTCTTTTGAGGTTTTGGAATGGCAATTGTAGTCCGATTTTAGTGTTCTTTGTATGTATAGAATCGTGGGAGTACGAGGATTCTAGTTATGTAAAAATTATCGGATTCTGAGACGTGGGCCCGGGGCTCGGGTTTGGCCGAATTTCAAGATTTTTGTTTAACTTGATGATTTTCGATTGGCCAGATTCGGTGCAATCGGGAGCCAATTTGAGGGGCAAGTGAATTGCGGACTAGTGTCGCGGCCCAGTAGAGGTAAGTAATGGCTATAAATCTTGTCCTGAGGGTATGAAACCCCGGACTTCGTATTTCTTACTGTTTCTAGAATGGTGCGCACGCTGGATGACGAGTATGTGGCGCGTACTGACTTTTTGATTGGACTAGGTCCTCTCCGCGGCGATTAATGAGTTGCATACTTACTCAAAACCTTATGTTAATTATGTTCAAAAGAATTGTGTAATATTTGGGTTGTGAGCCATGTTTGGGACCTAGTGTCTATCTGTTTTAACCCCTTGGGGGCTATATTACTGGTATTCTCACTGCTTTGAAACTATAATTTTACACTCAGTCTTTCTTGTGAAATTGTTGACATTCCTATTTGATGATATTACTATTTCTTGAAATGAAATACTATTTTTGGGTCGAGAACCCCGTTTTGGCCCGAGTGGCATATTGAGAGTGTCTGACTGAGTGCGGCCGAGGGCCAATGTTGTGAGGATATTTATGATATGAGGCAGGCCGAGAGCCTGAGAGTGATTGATGCCATGATTTGGCTGTTTATTTAGCACTTGGGCAGAAGGAGCCCCTCCGAAGACGGAGTCTGTACACACCCCCAGTGAGCGCAGGTACCTACTGAGTGCGAGTGCCGAGTGACGAGAGATTGGGAGGTATGAGTGACTGTTTGGTGCTGAGTGACTGATTAGGAGTGACTGTGAAGCATTGCCCGAGGGGCTGATTATGATACATGTTTTTGCCCGAGGGGCTACTGATGATTCCGCCACTTTCACTCTGAGCTTATGAAATATGATTTGCCTGAGGGGCCTCTATATGATTCATTTCATTTTTATACTAGACCTTTCGGTTGAAGTTGTTGAAAGATATATCTTTTTAAAGGGTTTTACGGAAGTTGATTTTTTTAAGGCATGACGATTTCATACATCTATGTTATACTATTTTAAAGTAAGGTTGTGCCTCCTGTGATTTGATGACATTGATTTTATATATTCTTGCTGCTTAGACCTGATTTATTTTCATTACTACTGAGTTGGTGTACTCACATTACTCCCTTCACTCTGTGTGCAGATTCAGGAGCAGACCTCGATCATTAGCCTTTATTGTCCACAGCGTAGCCAGATTGCGGGATATATAGGTAGCTGTCCGGTGTCCGCGGCATCTCTGTTTTCCCTTCCTGTGTATTTATCATTGATTCGGGGATTTGTATTATAATAGTTTCTTCGGATTATTTCACTAGATGCTCATGACACGTTGGCTCCGGGTTTTGGAGATTGCAATATTTTTACTATGATGACCTTCTTTATTCAGTAGTTCTGTATATTTATGAAATCCTCAGATTTCGGAAATGGATGTTTTTAAAAGAAATTGTGATCATGCGATATATTGGCTAGCCTAGTTCCACGATAGGCGCCATCACGGCCGGTTAGGATTTGGGGTAGTGACAATAAGAAAGGGTTTATGAAAATTATTTTTTGTGAACGCTTCATGGGGATAATTATGCTAGTGTAGATATGTTGATTATCATAATTCTTTCGTTGGTGAGAAGGTGTCACAACCCTAATTTCCAACCTTAGGATGTCCTTATGGCAACTAGTCCTAAGACTAGATAAGCCTAACATATATTGAAAGATAGCTAAAACAATAACTTAATCATCAAATTAAACTGTTAAACTATTATGATAAAACCGCAAAAGATATAACTGACATATAACTCCCAAAATCTAGAGGAACTGAGTCATAAGCTCTACAAGAGTACACTGATAACCTTGATATACACTACTATTGTGAAACAAGAAATAAGCAGTAATACAACTAAAAGTGGAAGTTAACTTCGAGGCCTGCGAACGTCGAGCAGGTGTACCTTGAAGTCTTCGAAAACAATTAATCAATCACTGGCATCCAATACGAGTAGATGTACCTGGATCTTCACAAAATATGCAGAAGTGTAGTATGAGTACGACACAATGGTACCCAGTAAGTATCAAGCCTAACCTCGTTAGAGTAGTGATGAGGTCAGGTCTAGTGCCTACTAGGATAAGAAAACCGATGATACACCCGTGTTTTCGGAAGTAAAAGTACGTTGTAAGTCAATTGATGTAAGCTCGAAAATGACATCCGCTTGTAAAGTAAATAAAGTAAGTTAATAATGTTACCATGTAGGTTACAAATATGAAAGATCATCTATATAAGAAAGGGTTTATGAAAATTATTTTGTGTGAACGCTTCATGGGGAGAATTATGCTAGTGTAGATATGTTGATTATCATAATTCTTTTGTTGGTGAGAAGGTGTCACGACCCCAATTTCCAACCTTAGGATGTCCTGATGGCAACTAGTCCTAAGACTAGATAAGCCTAAGATATATCGAAAGATAGCTGAAACAATAACTTAATCATCAAATTAAAGTGTTAAACTATTATGATAAAACCGAAAAAGATATAACTGACAAATAACTCCCAAAATCTGGAGGAATTGAGTCATAAACTCTACAAGAGTACACTGATAATCTTGATATACACTACCATTTTGGAACAAGAAATAAACAGTAATAAACTAAAAGTGGAATTTAACTTCAACGCCTACGAACTCGAGCAAGTGTACCTTGAAGTCTCCGAAAATAGCGAATCAATCACTGGCATCCAACACGGGTAGATGTACCTGGATTTATACAAAAATATGCAGAAGTGTAGTATGAGTACGACACAACGGTACCCAGTAATTATCAAGCCTAACCTCGTTAGAGTAGTGATGAGGTCAGGTCTAGACACCTACTAGGATAAGAAAACCGATGATACAACTGTGTTTTCGTAAGTCAATTAATGTAAGCTCGGAAATGACATCCTCTTTGAAAGTACATAAAGTAAGTTAATAATGTTACCATTTAGGTTACAAATATTAAATATCATTAATATCATGTACCAAGATGGTTGGAAGTTTTATAAGCTAAACGAATTGAAGAAAATAAGTTTCGCAGAAAGTCGACAAGTTGGGAATATTATAACATGTAATTTTGGGGTGAGACTAAGCTTCTTAACATGATAAGGAGATTATGCTATGAGTTATTTTAGTTTTATGATAGTCGTGTGTTATTCTTTGATGTCAAGCAAGTTGTGGAACAAAGTTAGCAAAGATCATCACACGTTACATTCAGAAATATGTTGAAAATTAGGTCAAATCTAGCTGAGATTTTCTCTCAATATACTTAGAGTTATAGGGTGATCTACCCACCAAATCGAATGTCTACAAGTCTAACTTCCAAATAATTATAATTTCATCAATGTTACATAAGAGTAAATATATTTGCATTTTTGCGGGACTGCGCAGACTACTAGGTGAGAAGTAGGTGCACCACCTACTTGCTCAAATGAAGGGACCAAATAAATCCCCAAAAAGGGGCGTCCAAGGGGACTTTTAAGGGATGAATTAACCCCTTTATGTCACTAATTAATCATACAATCAATATAATATTGAAACCCTGCAACTCCTCACCCAAAAATCCTGCACAAATTGTAGGTGATTTCGGGTGATACGAAGTGATTCTAGTGCTGAACATTCCTGACAACTTGCAAGTTTTCCTTTCTCCTTCTGTAGATGTGTTGGGGGATTCATTTCTGATGAATATGGACTACTTTACGTTGGTTCTATTCATTCCAAGGTCAGTTTATGCTTTTCTTTTCCTTATCTAAGATTCTATGAGTTGTAGCTCGATCGTAAAGACTAGAACTTGCGAATTTCGAAAGCGTAGTATGTTATTTATCATTGTTGGTTGGTTGCAGTTAATTTAAGTTTAATTCATGGATTTTTCATATTATAAGAGGATTAATTATGTGATGTTGTTTTTGTTGCTCGATTTGAAAGAAAATACAAGTCGAAAACGTGTTTTAGTAATCTGCAAAATACATTTGAGTTGTTGAACTTAGGGGACTATTATGGGGTTGTTTTAAAGGTTTATTGTGGCTGAAAATTGGTAGGGATAACTGAATATGTGGAGCTTACTGATGTTTATAACTTCTTAAAGGAAGAAGGTGTTTAAAAACTACAGTTGTTTAGTCACAAACCGAGCTTGACGCTTGTCGAGATTGCTAAACTACTTGAAAGGCTTATTATGAGTATTTGTTTATGTTGTTTGGGATATTGTTTGTTGTTGTAACTTGTGAGAAGCCATATAAATAGGGTATGTGTTTTTCATTTTATCATAGCATAAAGGGTGTCGTTCAAATGCGATAAGTTATGACATTTGTTTGTAACGACAATATTATTCATTGCTTGTACACAAAGGAGCTGTAGGTTAAGTTAGCTTGAGGATTAGACTGGATAATATAAGGTATGTTAAGTATAAACCTTTCCTTCATTTTGGCATGATTCTGTGAGTTACGTTTCCCTTATAAGGGATTCAAGGGGCGAGTTTTTCTATGCATACTATTCCGATGATTAAGGTATGTTCACGATTATAGTCATATGAATGGTGAAATGGATTTTGATGTCCGTAGTTCATGTATTCTTAACAAGTAAATAGAGACTTCCAAAAGGTCCTTGTCTTCTATATGTAACAAGACATCCAGATGTCAATTGAAGATTATGCACGAATGGTCTAGTGAATTAGAAGCAATATAGTGTTTGTATAATGAGGGATAGCAATACACAAATAGTTCAACAAGGAAGCATAATGTATAGTTTGCAGAAAGATAAGAAATACATGACCCAAATAATTCCATGAATTCCAATACTTACACATTTGTGTTCACAAAACTGATAAATACCCACAAATATAGTTACGTTGCCCTCAAGTTAAGTAAGGTTGATTATATGTGAGGGTGATGTTAAGAGACGATATATGTTACCTAAGGAGTCGTACACTGCAGAATATGATAAGCTTAGAAATAAAAATATAAGTTGATAGCACGTAAATCTCGCAATTCTTGTTACGTATTGAGGATATATATATATATATATATATATATAGAGAGAGAGAGAGAGAGAGAGAGAGAGAGCCCCGGACACTAAGAATATTACTATAACGACCAGGCCGGTTGTTCTGTGAGATTAGCACTGTTTCCCCCGTTTCTGCTTCATCATATGTTTCTTATCCCATTTATGTTTTGTTGGGTCAGTTGGTTCGGGTTCGGAGTGCTCCTGGTGAGAATTGAGACACTTAATCTCTTAAATTAGCTTAATAGTTGAAAACGTCAACTGGGATTTGACTTATTGGTAAACAACCTCGGAATGCGGATTTTATGGCTCGGATAGCTTCGTTAGGTGATTTGGGACTTAGGATTGTGTTCAGAATGAATTTTTGATGTCCGGTGTAGAATTAGGCTTGAATTGACGAAATTTAGTTTTTGGCGATTTCTAGTCGGCAGTGGAAAACAGGCTATCAGGGTCGGAATGGAATTCCAGAAGTTGGAACAGGTTCATAATGTCATTTTGTATATGTGTGCAAATTTTCAGGTCAATCAGATGTGTTTTGGTTGGTCTCTGCATCATTGGCGAAATTTAGAAGTTTCAAAGTTCATAGGCTTGAATTTGATGTAATTTTGACATTTTCATGTTAATTTTGGTGTTTCGAAGGCTCGACTAAGTTTGAATGATGTTATGGGGTGTGTTGGTAGGATTGGTTGAGGTCCCGGGGGCCTCCGGTGTCTTTTGGATGCTCAAACAGGCACTTTTTGGCCTTAAGAAGTCTGTCGTTTTCTGGTGTTTTAGTAGCAGTGAATCGTTCAATGCGATCACGTGGAATCATACGCGCTCGCATAGAGTAAAAGTGTGGGGCAGGAATTTTTTTATATGCTATCGCGTGTCTAGGATTGCGATCGCATAGGTTGGTCAGGTAAAGCAGTGCGATCGCGTAGGTGTTGGTGCGATCGCGTAGAGGTTCTGAGGCGCGTGTGTGGGATGGTCGTTTGTTCTATATGATCGCGTGAGTTGGTGTGCGATCGCGTAGAGTGGTCTGGGGTGTGCATCACGATCGCGTGGCTAGAATCGCGATCGCACTGAGGAAAATAAATGGCTGGGCAGAATGTTTTAAAGGCCATTTGTGCGAGAATAGTTCATTATCCTCTATTATTGAGAGAGTTGGGAACACTTTTGAGAGGGTTTGAAGAGGAAATTGAATGGGATCACTTGGAGGTAAGACTCTCAACTTCATTACTCGTTTATATGTCATTTTCTAAGTAATTAAACCGGAAAATTGTTGGAATTAAACACAAATTTGGGGAAGAAGGTGCATGGAATTTGAAATTTTCTTTTGAGGATTTGAGAGGGGCAATTGTGGTCCGATTTTAGTGTTCTTGGTATGTATAGAATTGTGGGAGGATGATGATTCTAGTGATGTGAATTTTATCGAATTCCGAGACGTGGGCACAGGGCTCAGGTTTGGCCGAATTTTGAGATTTTTGTACAAATTGATAGTTTTCGGTTGGGTTGTGTTCCTTTCGCATATATTGATGATGTTAAACTGGTGTTGGTTAGATTCAGAGCAATCGGGAGCCAATTTGAGGGGCAAGAGCATCGCGGACTAGTATTGTGGCCCGGTAGAGGTAAGTAATGGTTATAAATCTTGTCCTGAGGATATGAAACCCCGGACTTCATATTTCCCACTGTTTTTAGAATGGCGCACATGTCGGATGACGAGTATGTGGTGGGCACTGATTTTTGGATTGGACTTGGTCCTCTCTTCGGCAACTATTGAGTTGCGTATTTTACTCTAAATCGTATGTTAAACTGTGCTCTAAAGACTATTGCTATATTTGGGCTATAAGCCATGTTTGGGGCCTCTTTCCGACTTGTTTAGAACCCTTGGGGGATTTTTACTACTATTTCCTCACTGTTTATTTATGATTTAAACTCAGTCATATTGTACTTAACTCTTTTCGAAACTCAACCCGATTTATACAATTTTGAGGTTTAAAAATGATGTTTTGGGTCGGTACCCCATTTTACTGATACGCGCGAGGGGCTTTTGAGAGGTTCTGACTGAGTGAGGCCGAGGGCCTGATTGTGAGAATATGATGCGCCACGAGGTGGCTTGATATTAGCGCTTGGGCTGAAGGAGCCCCTCCGGAGTCTCTACACACCCCTAGTGAGCGAAGGTACCTACTGAGTGCTGAGTGCCGAGTGCCGAGTGATGAGTGATTGGGAGACATGAGTGGCAGTGAGGTTGCCCGAGGGGCTGATAGTGAGTGGCTGTGAGGTGCTGAGTGATGTTCTGCCCGAGGGCGATTTATGATTCATGTTTTTGCCAGAGGGGCTACTTATGATTTATTTCATTTTTACACTAAATCTTTCAGTTATTTTTATTTCTGAAATTGTTGAAGAACACATTTTTCAAATGATTTTTTTGAAGTTGGTTTTAAGGCATGATGATTTCATATATCTATGTATATACTGTTGGAAAGAAAGGTTGTGCATATTGTGAATTGATGATATTGATTTTTATGTGTTTCTTGCCGC
Organism: Nicotiana paniculata; assembly: GCA_005239505.1. Taxonomy (NCBI): domain Eukaryota; kingdom Viridiplantae; phylum Streptophyta; class Magnoliopsida; order Solanales; family Solanaceae; genus Nicotiana; species Nicotiana paniculata. The sequence goes on along the minus strand of ML305917.1, from coordinate 49,095 downwards.
TTAGACTTGATTTATTTTCATTACTACTGAGTTGGCGTACTCACATTACTCCCTGCACCCCTGTGTGCAGATTCAGGTGCAGATACCGAGCGTTAACTATCTATTCCGTGCGGAACCGGAGTTTGGGATATAGAGCTAGTTTTTCAGCGTCCGCATCATCTCTATTTTTCCTTCTTTTGTTGTATCTCGCTATTCGTTCGGAGGTTTTGTATTATAATAATAGACTTGTTGGTACATTTCTTAGACGCTCATGACATGTTGACTCCGGGTATTGGGGTTGGTTAGACTATTTAACTGTTTACTTTTCCTAATGAATTCAGTAATTTTATATATACTCCATGAATGTTGAAAATGGTTGGAATTTTAGAAAGAAACTGTAATTATGTGATTGTTGGCTAGCCTTGTTCCACGATAGGCGTCATCACGGCCGGTTTAGGATTTGGGGTCGTGACAATTACATAGCTATAAGTAGAAAGAATCATGTATTCCCTAGCAACGAGCTGTGATTTGAAATAAGGATGGAAGTGCGATTTCAATATAGTTACAACATTCTTTACGACTAAATAATTTAAAATACAAAGGATGACGCAACAAGCGGATAAGGAATAAGGATTGGTTACTACAATGACGTTACTTATGAACTTACATGTTTATGAATATGAGTTTATCTATTGATGATGGTATGGTGTCTGCATGAGAGATATGAAATGAATATGTATAAGACATGATCCCTATGAACGGTCTATGAACTCGTAGGTGTACAGTGAAGCCCTATGGGCGGTCTATGAACCCTTAGATGCATAACGAAGGTTGGTTATGGATGGTCTCAGTTGCACGTATAGCCAGACCTTAGTAATATGAGTCGTACAGACGGTCCACTATGTTACGCGTATGAGCCACTGATTATTCATGTTTATGATTGAGCCTTACGGGCGGTCTCTTATAAAATGCATAAGTGTAACTTTTATGTTTTAATGTAGCTCTCGAGATGTTTGATCTTTCTTAAGTAAGTATTTGGATATAAGGTATTATGGTTAGAAGAACGTTACAGATGATGTTCCGTAATATGATAGTTTCCAGTACAGATAGCATATGGGAATAGGTTCAGGTATAACATGACACGAATTAGATGTATATACGACATTAGATGTTCTAGGCCAATGGAGCCTTCCCTTTACAGTCTACATATTTTGTAAGGTAAGTTGGATAATTCAATACTTAGATATATTACGAGACATAATAAGGTAAGTACTACTCCCGAATTTCATTGACCCTCCAGATTACTTGTAGTATATCATATATACATGTTAGTTCAGTTTCAATTCAGTTATTCATGTGTTATCTTCCTTACATACTTAGTACATTTCTTTGTACTAATGTCCCATTTTCGGGGAGATGCATTCATGCATGTATGTTCAAGTATCCAGTTTAACGGGCTCTTATCATGTACGGAGTTGATATTTAGCTGAGGATTGGCAAAGCTCCATTTTATCCGGAGTACAGCCGAATCTAGAGGTTATCAGACAGTCATGTGTGTATGTATGTATATATATATATATATACATACATACATACATACATACATACATACATACTTATGGGTAGGTCAGTGTCATGTACTGACCATATTTTGATATCAGATACTCTTAGAGGCTTTGTAGACACAGGTTCAGTATGTACAGCATGTCAGAGGCCTTGACGGCCCGTGTGTATCCATGTTTTGAGTACGATGGATCGATGATACAATGTTTTCCCACTTACAGTTACACAGTATGAATTGTGGATATTTTGGCCCATGATAGTTACAAAAAGAATCAGTTCAGCCAAGTCAACCTATGTATGTTCTAGTTTTTTCGAATGATCATGAGTTTCATAGTCGTTCGCTCGGGCCAGTACGGCACCAAGTGCAAACCACACCTCCCCAGGTTTGGAGCGTGACAAAGTGGTATTAGATCAGGTCATGTCCTAGGGAGTCTACAAAGTCATGTCTAGTAGAGTCTCACATATGGGTGTGTTGTGCGCCACACTTATAATTGAGAAGCTACAGAGAATTTAGGAAATGTTACCCTTCTTTAGTTTCCAGATCGTGCCATAGAGCTGAGTCATAAGAAGTCAGTAGGAAGCTCCCGCCAGATTATATATGCACAAGAGGTGCAAGTATTGTAGTAGAGCTTCAAGGTGTTGATATAAATTCCACCTATATAGAATGGAGGTTATGAAAGCGACAGAAGATGTGATGCGAGATTTAAGGGTAAGTAAGGTAAAGGTGGAAAAGGTACGAGATACTCAAGTTCAGAAGGTTGTGAATAGTCCAGACTTCAGTTAGAGGGGTAGAAGCGTCGTGGTTTAGTATCCAGAAATGATAGTTATGTCGTCAGTAGCATATCTTCCAGCATATAGTTTCCAAGTACCGAGAGGTCTAGTTACAATAGTAAAGAAGAGGTAGAAGCGGCATGAGGTCTCGCTTGATGTTCTAGAATAACATAAGGAAATCAATGTTATTAGCAAGTTAAAGAAAGGGTGTGAATAGTATAAATAGATATGTGCAGGTCGCAAACTAAAGTTTGGCAGAGCGACAAGGTTTGTAGTTAGATAGGAGTAAGGATAAGAAAAGGTGAGTGAGAAGGTAAAAACAATAGGTAAGGCCTCGGGATTAAGCCTATCAAAATGACAGAGCTGATGGTTTTTGTAAGTTATAGAAAGCTCAGTATAGCTTGAATGAACTCGCAGGAGTTTAAGACTAGGAGCATTTAAAAGAGATGGAATGATGCACCGGTAGTAGAATAGGAGTATGAGTGTGATAAATGATAAGATAATGATTTAGAATATAGCTTTCGATTGAAGTAATGATTCAATGAATTTCACAGGATTAGAATACCTCCCATAAGATGAATCGCATTGAGTTTCTATGAAATACAGTTTTTGAAGTATAGTATCATCCCTAAGATGGATCAAGCAAATAACTTTAGATGTTAGCCGATGAGACGTGCGCCCTGGTGAAAATGTATTAGGTAAGAAGTTTCAAGGCATCACTAGTGGATTATAAACATTAAAGGTTAATCAACAATAGATGGATGAAAGTTCCAAACTATGAGATGAAACTAGGCTGCCACTCTTTAGATGAACTGTAATGAGGAAGCAGTGAAGGTCATAGATTTATACATATAGGACAAGCAGCAAGAGAATAACCTGGAGTTGGGTAGCATAGCTCGGTAATAATAAATTGGAGTAAGTGTTATGGTATAGTATGACCTACCTAGATGCAGTAATGACATATGTCTAGATAATCGAGGGTATAAAGCAGAATATAGAAATAGTCGTAAGTTCAACAATGTACCGAGTGAGTGAAAAACTTCAGTACACCTATAGATTCCTAGAGGGATAGCTTTTCATAGTTCTGTATAAGTTCACAAAGTGAGGCCTAGAGATTGGCTAAAAGCTGGAGTAAAAAGGAGAGAAGAGACGCATAGGCGCACATACAAGGACAGAATCGTACATGCTAGATGATAGAATGTAGCAAATATTACGAGATTAGAAGTATTCCGGCTACAAGTCATGGTGTGAGAAAGAGGCTTAAAGGGAGGAATGACCTGGCCTTTATTTTATTCACAGAACAGTTTCTTAGATGTCAATAACAGTACTAAATTACTCGTAAGATCTATAAGTAATGATACTGATAAGCACATCAATCAACATTCGAAGACGAATGTTCCAAAGAGGGGAATGATGTTACACCCCATATTTTCATACGCGAAAGTACGTTGTAAATAAAGTTAATCATTTTAACTTGGAGGTTACAAATATTTAAGATCATGAAATGCAAGTACCAAGAGGGTTGGAAGGCTTAGAAGCTAAATCAATTAAAGAAAATAAGTTTTGCCGAAAGTCGACAAGTTGGGAATATTATAACATGTACTTTAGGGGTGAGACTAAGGTTCTTAACATGATAAGGAGGTTATGTTATGAGTTAGTTTAGCCGTATGATACTCGTGTGTTATGTTTTGATGTCAAGCGAGTTGTGGAACAAAAGTTAGAAAAGGTCATCACATGTTACATTCAGAAATGTGTTGAAAATTAGGTCAAATGTAGCTGAGATTTCTCTCAATATACTTAGAATTACAAGGTGATCCACCCACCAAATCGAAGTTCTACGAGTCTAGTTTCTAACTCAATATAGATTTTATATATGTGACATTGGAACAGAGATATATTTGTATTTTTATGATACTGCGCAGACTGCTAGGTGACAAGTAGGTTTATCACCTACTTGCTCAAATGAAGGGACCAAATAAATCTCCAAAAGGGGCGGACAAAGATCCTTTTAAGGGCTGAATTAACCCATTTATTTCACTCATTTCTCAGACAAAGAATATCATATTGAAATCCTGCAACTCCTCCCCCAAAAATCCCGCATAAACCCTAGGTAATTTCGGGTGATACAAAGTGATTCGAGTGCCGAACATTTTGGACAGCTGCTAGTTTTCCTTTCTCCTTATTGTAGCTACATTTGGGGACCAATTTCTGATGAAAATGGACTATTTTTTGTTGGTTATATTCAGTACAAGGTCAGTTTATTCTTCTCTTTTCCTTATCTAAGATTCTACGAGTTGTAGCCCGATCATAAAAACTAGAACTTGCGAGTTTCGAAAGAGTAGTATGTTGTTTGTTTTGGTGTCACTGTTGGCTGATTAAGTACTTAATTTTAAGTAGAATTCATGGCTGTTTTATATTATAAGAGGATTAATTATGTATTGTTGGTTGTGTTGCTCGATTTGAAAGAAAAAACAAGTCCGAAATGTGTTTTGGTAATCAGAAAAATACGTTTTGAGTTGCTGAACTTGTGGGACTGTTATGGGATCGTTTTAAAGTTGTACTATGGCTGAAAATTATAAGGGATAATTGAATTTGCGGTGGTTAATGTTGTTGATAAATTCTTGGAGGAAGAAGGGGTTTAAAATCTATAGTTGTTTAGTCACAAACCGAGCTTGCCGCTCGTCGGGATTGTTGAACTGTTTTGAAAGGCATATTATGAGTATTGTTGATGTTGTTTGGGCTATTGTTGGTTGTTGTAACTTGTGGGGATCCATATAAATAGGGGAGGCACTGTCCGTTTTATCGTAGCATAAAGTGTGTCGTTCAAATGCGATAAGTTATGGGCATTCGTGTGTGACGGCAGTATTGTTCATTGCTTGTAGACAAAGGAGTCGCAAGTTAAATTAGCTTGAGGATTGGACTCGATATTATGAGGTATGTTAAGGATAAACATTTTCTTCATGTTGGAATGATTTGGTAAGTTACGTTGCCCTTATACGGGATTCAAGGGGGCGAGTTTTTGTATACGTATTGTTCTGATGATTAAGGTCTCTTTATGAGTATAGTTATATGAATGTTGAAATGGATGTGCTGGTCGTAGTTTCATGTATTCTTAATGAGTAAATAGAGCCTCGAAAAGGTCCTTTATATATGTAATAAGACATCCAAATGTCAATTAAAGATTATGCACGAATGGTCTAGTGAATTAGAAGCAATATAGTGTCCGTATAATAAGGGATAGATATACACAAATAGTTCAACAAGGTAGCATAATGTATAGTTTGTAGAAAGATAAGAATGACTCGACCTAAAGAATTCTATGACTTCCAATAATTACACGTTTGTGTTCACAAAACTGATTATGACATCAAGTTAAGTAAGGTTGATTATATATGAAGGTGGTGTTAAGATACGATATACATTACCTAAGGAGTTGTACACTACAAAATATGATAATGCTTAACAATAAGAATATAAGTTGATAGAGCGTAAAATCCCGCAACTCTTGATACATATTGATGAATGGTGTATATATATATATATAATGAGTAGCCTCACAAGCTAAGCATATTACATAGATATAAGTAGAAAGAATCATGTAACCCCCAGCAACGAGAAGTGATATGAAATAAGGATGGCAGTGCGATTTCAAAATAGTAACAATGTTCTTTACGACTAAATAATATAAAATAAAAAGGATGACGCAGCAAGCGGCTAAGGAATAAGGATTGGTTACTACAATGACATTACTTATGAACTTATATGTTTATGAATATGAGTTTATCTATTGATGATTGAATGATGTATGCATGAGTGATATGAAATGAATATGTATAAGAAATAATCCCTACGGATGGTCTATGAACGTGTATGTGTACATTGAAGCCATATGGACAGTCTATCAACACATAGGTGCATAATGAAGGTTGACTATGGACGATCTCAGTTGCATGCATAGCCAGACTTTAGTATTATGATTTATACGAACGGTTTACTATGTTACGCGTACGAGCCACTAATTATTCATGTTTATGAATGAGCCTTACGGGCGGTCTCTTATGAAACGCGTAAGTGCCACTTTTATATTTCAATGTAGCCCTAGATATGTTTGATCTGTCTAAAGTAAGTATTCAGATATAAGGTATGATGGCTAGAAGAATGTTATATATGAATTTCCATAATATGATGGTTTCGAGTACAGATAACATATGGGAACAGTCCAGGTATAACATGACAGAATCTAGATGTATATATGACATCATATGTTCTCGGCCAATGGAGCCTTTCCTTTTCAGTCTACATCCTTTGTAAGGTAAGTTGGATAATTCAATACTTAGATATGTTACGAGACAGAATAAGTTAAGTATGATTCCCGGATTCCATTGACCCTCCAAATCACTTTTAGTATATCATATGTACATGTCAGTTCAGTTTCAGTTCAGTTATTCATATATTATTTTCCTTACATACTTGGTACATTTCTTTGTACTAATGTCCCATCGTCGGGGCTCTGCATTCATGATTGCAGGTTCATGTATCTAGTTTGACAGGATTTTATCATGGACGGAGTTGATATCTAGCTGAGGATTAGAAAATCTCTATTTCATCTGAAGTACAGCCGAATCTAGAGATTATCAGATATATATATATATATATATATATATACACACACACACACTTATGGGTAGCTCAGTGTCCTGTCCTGACCATATTTTGATTTCAGATACTCTTAGAGACTTTGTACACACAGATTACGTATGTACGATATGTGTATCCATGTCTTAACTATGATGGTTTGCTGATAAAACATTTTCCCACTTACAGTTACATAGTACGAGTTATAGCTATTTTGGCCCATGATAGTTACAGAAAGAATCAGTTAAGCCAAGTCGGCCTATGTATGTTCTAGTTTTCATCGAATGCTCATGATTTTTTGAGTGGTTTACATGGGCCAGTACGGCACCGAGTGCCAGCCACGCCTCCTCGTGTTCGGGGGTGACAACTTAACAGAATATAGCATAGTCTACTAATAGAAAGCGGAGAATTAATTGACAAATAAGCAGTTCAATAATGTAAGCTAACTACGAAAATTTAAGCGGTAAAGACAACAAGTAATGAACACATGATGAAACAATAAGTATTCAAACATGGACAAATATGAGTGAGACAATGAAGAAATCAACAAGAATTGTTCAACCAACAAGCCTCTTTTAACATGAAATGTACAATAAGAATCACAACTGAGGTATCCATATTCACATTTCACAATTTCAATCGCAATATTTCCTTATATCACCGCGTGAGCCTTGTATTTATTTTTGAAAAATATTTTCCTGAAATAGCTACACGTATTTTAGCCCCCTTATCTCATTGTGTGGCTTCAATTAATTCCCTTACTAGCAACACGCGTATAAATTACCACCTTATCTCACCACATGCATATCAAACCCTATCCTTACACCACCGCATGCGTATTTGTAACGAACCAACTGATCGTTCCGTGAGATTTACCCCGTTTTCCCCTATTTATGCATTTTTTATATATCGCTATCCTGTTTTTGATGTGTTGGATCAGTTGGTTTGGGTCCGGAGTGGTTATGGTGAGAGTTTAGTCATTTAGCCTTTTAAAGTAGCCTAATAGTTGAGAAGGTCAACTGAGGGTTGACTTATTGGAAAACAACCTCAGAATACGTATTTTATGGATTGGATAGCTTCGTTAGGTGATTTGGGACTTAGGAGTGTGTTCAGAATATTTTTGTGATGTCTGGTGTGGAATTAGGCTTGAATTGGCGATAGTTAGTTTTTGGTAATTTTCGGTCGGCAGTGGAAAATAGGTTATCAAGGTTGGAATGGAATTCCGGAAGTTGAACCAGTTTCGTAATGTCATTTTGGTTATGTCTGCAAAATTTCAGGTCAATCGGAGGTGTTTTGGTTGGTTTCGGCATAGTTGGCGAAATTTAGAAGTTTCAAGTTCTTTGGCTTGAATTTGATGACAATTTGGTGTTTTCGTGTTGTTTTTGGTGTTTCGAAGGCTCGACTTAGTTTTAATGATGTTATGGGAGATGTTTGTATGTTTGGTTGAGGTCCCGAGGGCCTCGGGTGTGTTTCAGATGGTTAACGGACCAACTTTTGGCTTGAAATCTGGGCAAATTGCTGCTGGTGTAAGGTTCTGGTTTCCTTCTACGCGATCGTGTGAGGATGTTTGCGATCGCGTAGGGTAAACTGGTGAGGTAGGATTTTTGTTAATCGTGATCGCGTGGAATGGGATACGATCTCGTGAGTATGAGTGGTTGATCAGTGTGATCGCGTGGTATTGTCTGCGATCGCGTAGAGTTAAAGGGGTGTGTGGGTGAGTTGAGCTTTGTTCTTCGCGATCGCATGAAATGGTTTGCGATCGCGTGGGTTTAAGTCCTAATGAATCGCGATCGAGTGAGGTTTTCAGTGATTGCGTAAGGTAAATTGATGGGGCAGCAAGTTTGTTCTTCGCGATCGCGTGCCAAAGTTTGCGATCGCAGTGAAGGAATTATTTTAGCTGGGCAGAATGTTTAAAAGGCCTAAATTGCGAAATTTGTTTTCATATCTTCCATTGTTGCATGAGATATTGAGAGCTTTTTAGAGGTAATTGAAGGGAAATCATCTTGAGGTAAGAATTTCAAATTCATAACACGTTCCTATGTCATTTCTTAAGTGATTAAACCACAAAATTTCTGGAAATTTAACCAAGTTGGGGAAGAAGGGTCCATGGGAAATTTATGTTTCTTTTGAGAATTTGAGTGGGAAATTAGGGTCCAATTTTAGTGTTCTTGGTATGTATGGAATCGTGGGAAGACGAGGTTTCTAATGATGTAAAAAATTTCGGATTTCGAGATGTGGGTCCGGGGCTCGGGTTTGGCCGAATTTTGAGATTTTTGATTATATTGATAATTTTCGGTTGGGTTGTGTTCCTTGAGTATATATTGATAATGGTAACTGGTTTTGGCTAGATTCGGAGAAATCGGGAGCCAATTTGAGGGGCAAAGGCATAGAGGCCTAGTATCGTGGCCCGGTAGAGGTAAGTAATGGTCTTAAATCTTGTCCTGAGGGTATGGAACCCCGGACTGCATTATTTTCTCACTGAATTTGGAATGGCGCACATGTCGGATGATGAATATGTGGTGCGTACTGATTTTTGATTTGACTAGGTCCTCTCCGTGGCGACTAATGAGTTGCATATTTACTCAAAACCTTATGTTAAAGTATGTTCTAAAGATTTGTGAAATATTTGGGCTATAAGCCGTATTTAGGGACTCGTGCCGATCTGTTTAGACCCCTTTGAGGGCTTTTTTTTACTGTTGTTTTCCTCACTAGTTGATGATGATTTTACTCAACATCATTGTGCATACTGTTTTAATTGAAACTCAGCCTGATTTACACTACATGAGCATTAAAATGATGTTTTCGGGTCGAGTACCCTGTTTTACTACTTCGCCCGAGGGGCTTTTCGAGTGGTTCCACCGAGTGTGGCCGAGGGCCAGAGTGATGGTGAGGTACTGAGTGATATTAGTGCTTCGGCTGAAGGAGTCCCTCCGGAGTCTGTACACACACCCAGTGAGCGCACCGATTGCGAGTGACGAGTGATTAGGAGGCTTGAGTGACTGTGAGGTGCTGAGTGATTGTGAGGTGCTAAGTGATTGTGAGGTGCTGAGGGATTGTGAGGCATGCCCGAGGGGCTACTATGATTTTTCTACATTCATTGCATACCAAATCCCTGTTTTTCTTAAAGTTGTTAAAAATGTGCAGTGTTTTAAAGGACTTTTTATGAAGTTGATTTTTAAGACATGATGATTTTATATATCTATGTTATACTATTGGAAAGTAACGATGTGTATATCGTGACTTGATGGCATTGATTTTTAAGTGTTTTCTTGCTACTTAGACTTGATTTATTTTCATTACCACTGAGTTGGCGTACTCACATTACTCCCTGCACCTATGTGTGCAGATTCAATAGCAGATATCGAGCGTTAGCTTTTATACTGCAGCGGAGCCGGACCGTGGGAGATAGAGGTAGCTGTTAAGCGTTCGCAGCATCTCTGTTTTCCCTTCCTGTTGTATTTAGCTTTGATTCAGAGTTTTGTATTATAATAGTTTATTTTGGATTATTTCTCTAGATGCTCATGACAGGTTGGTTCCGGGTTTTGGGGATGGCAGTACTGTATAAAATTGATCTATTATATTAAGTAATTTTTTGTTTATTGTTATGAAATGCTTGAAACTTAATGGGCTTTTCAAAAGAAATTGCGAACATGCGGTAGTCGGCTAGCCTAGTTCCACGATAGGCGTCGTCACGGCCGGTTAGGATTGGGGGTCGTGACAGTATCAATATTACAACACAATAATCAACTTGCACCACATGTACCCATATGCCACAATACTTGCCAAAATCAACAATACCGATGTTATCACAACATATAGCCCATGACTTAATCACAATGTGTATAAAAATCTCAATAACAACAAAATGAATGAGGAATACTCAACAAGGAAACATATCTCAACAATTACCTACTTCAACCTCAATGTGATAATAACTTCCACAACTTCAAAACCAATAACTCAACAAGAAGATATTCCATAGAATAACAACTTCAAGTAAGAGCATTTCTAAAATAAAAAGGAGTAAAAAGACAATAAGGAAGGTAGCAACTTCAACTAAGCATATAAGAACAATTACAACAATAAAGAATATAACAAATGCTAACAACATCAATTAGAGCATGTGAGAGTAAATTAAACAATAAAAGATGTAACATGTTATAACAAATTCAAGTAGATGCATTGTAACTGTGATGAACCAAAGACTCACTTCATTTTGCGTGCGCAGCCCGGGCGTATATCCGGGAGGCTTTTGTATGAAAATTTGAGAAAAATGCTAATTATGTCTTTAAAATTAAATTTAAGTTGACTTCGGTCCAGATTTTGGGTAAACGGACCCGGACCCGAGATTTGATGGTCCTGGAGGGTCCGTAGGAAAATATGGGACTTGGGCGTATGCCCGAAATTGAATTCCGATGTCCCAAGCCCGAGAAATGAATTTTTGAAAGAAATTATTTAATTGAAATTATAAGAGTTTTTGAAAATTTTATTTTATTTCAAATTGATGGTATCGGGCCCGTATTTTGGTTTCGGGGCCCGGTACAGGTTTTGATATGATATTTGAGTTGTGCCTGTAAAATTTGGTAAGAAACGGAGATCATTTGACGTGATTCGGACCCGTTGTTGTGAAATTTGGAACTTTGAAAGTTTTAAGATTTTTCTTTGATTACTATGCTAAATTCATTGTTTAAAATGTTATTTCAGAAATTTGATCGCACGAGTAAGTCCGTAGGATATGTTTAAGGTTGTGTGCATGTTTTGTTTGGAGCCCCGAGGGCTCGGGTGAGTTTCGGATAGGTGTCGGTGTGTTGTTGGACTTAGAAAATCTGGTGTAATTGTTGTTTGCTGGTGTCCAGGTAATTACTCTATGCGAATGCGTGGTAACCCACGCGAACGCAATGAAAAAACAGGGAAGGGGCTGGATTTACCCTATGCGAAAGCAGGGGCCCGTTCGCGAATGCGTAGCATGGCAAGGGCTGGCCTATGCGAACGCAGAACGCACTGCTTTAGGGGGGAGCTGGGGATGGGCTAGCTAATACTCTATGCAAATTCGGCATTAGGAACGCGATCGCGATGACCAGGGGGAGTGTAAGCATGTGCGAACGCGGCCAAAGGCACGCGAACGCATAGAAGGCCAGTCCAGTTTTTTTTAAAACAGTAGCAAAACGGGAATTAGGCCATAACTTCATATTTTCAAAACCAAGGAAGCTTAGGGAAGATTTTTGAAGAGGGACTTCATCACCAAATCATAGTTTTGTGTTCTTAACCTCATTTCCTTTAATTTCCATCAACACCCACTAGATTTTTAGGCCTAAATCTTGTTCTTGAAGGATAGAAATTAGGGATTTTAGGAAATTAGGGATTTTACAAATTTGGAAATTTAGACCTCGATTTGAGGTCGGATTCCGAAACTAATTATATATTCGGGCTCGTGGGTGTATGGGATCGGGTTTTGGTCCGAACCTCGTGTTTCAACCAAGCGGGCCCGGGGTCGATTTTTGACTTTTTGGGAAGAATGATAGAAAACCTATAATTAAGCATTGGGGTTGAATTATTTAGCACTTAGATATTATTAAGCTAATTATATTTATATACAATCGAATTGGAGGCGAATTCTAAAGGGAAGGCGGTAATTGAGGCTTGAGTTGGTAGTGGAATTTGAGGTAAGTGTTTGTCTTAACCTTAGCTTGAGGGAATAGGTATTGTGTCTTACTTGTTACGTGTTAGTGATTTGATCAGCGTATAGGTGTGGTGATGAGTACTTATACGTTGGTGTCAAGCATGCCCGTGAGTCAAATATTGTGATTTATGTGATCCTTCATTAAGCATTACTTGAGTTTAATTTGATCATTATCCTTGTTGGCAGTATTTCCTTGGTATTGATTATTGTTGAATATTGGTTCAAGTTGAGTATTACTAATTGAAGTTAAGTGACTAACGAAATTGGTTATAGATGTTTTCCCTTGCCGGGATGACATTTATTCTATTGTTGGCTCCCTTGCCGGGACGTTATGGTTCTTATTATTGTTATATTGTTGATTTTCCTTGTCGGATTGCTATTATTGATTTGGTTTGGGTGAGGAAGAGTGTAAAGCACGAAGGGTGATGTCGTGTATGATATTGTGAGGAAGAAAGTAAAAGCACGAAGGGTGTTGTCGTGCCATATTATGATATTAAAAGCACGAAGGGTGATGTCGTGTCGTTTCGGTTGATCCATTGTGAGGATGAGAATAAAAGAACGAAAGGTGATACCGTGCATTGTATTTATTATTTGGTGAGGATGAGAGTAAAAACACGAAGGGTGATGTCGTGCACTCTGTTTATTACTTGGTGAGGATGAGAGTAAAAGCATGAAGGGTGATGTCGTGCACTTGTTTGTTTTGTGTTGTACTTCTTCGATATATGTTGCTTTACTCCATTATTTCCATTAATTAATATTTTCTCCCCTCAGCATGTTCCTTTTTCCTTGTATTTGGCTGCTCAAGTTTTGTTGTTATTATTTTCTCCGTATATGATTAAACTGCACAAGTTTAGTTGGTTGTCGGTCCTAGCCTCGTCACTACTGTGTCGAGGTTAGGCTCGACACTTACTCAGTACATGGGGTCGGTTTTACTGATGCTACACTCTGCACTTTTGTGCAGATCCTCGTACAGGACCCTACGGACCTTAGAGCGAGGAGGCTGCCTTCAGCCTATTTGAGATTCAGAGGTAGTCCTGCAGGCGTCCGCAGGCCTTGGCGTCCCCTCCTACTTTATTTCCATTATGTTCTTCTTTATTCTGAGACAGATGTATTATTTTGTTCAGACACTTATATGTATTATTCATAGACAGTCCGTGAATTAGTGACACCAAATTCTAAGTTTAGTATTTTGATTCTCGTAATGGCATTTAATCAAGTTGTTAGACTTTGTTTTCTTCCGTGCTTTTATTTTTGATGATTTGTACATCACCTTTTATCTTTTAAAAATAAATAAATAAGGTAAATAAAAATTAACGTTGGTTTGCTTAGCGGGTTCAATGTTAGGTGCCATCACGGTCCCAATGGTGGGGAATTCAGGTCGTGACAGTAACTACCCGATCGATCATTATGAGTATTCGCACTTTGCTTGGTAACTGAGGGTATGAGTAGCTCCATATGATTAAATATTACTTATGTGTATCATCGGTTTCTCTTTTCTGGTGATTCAAAATTAGTTTGGAAGTGTGACGACCCAAAGGGGTCATCACCTATTTTATTACCCATTCCGTACTCCCGAGGCCTTGAAAACCTCATTTATAGTTGCCTCGATTTGCGTGCACAATCCGGGTGCGTAGCCGGACAGCTTAAATATGAAATTCTATGAAAAATGCTAAGATTTGATATTAAAATGAATAAATTTGACTTCGGTTAATATTTTGGATAAACGGACTCGGACCCGTGATTTTACGATCCCGGAGGGTCTGTAGGAAAATATGGGACTTGGGTGCACACCCGGAATCGAATTCCGAGGTCCCAAGCCCGAGGAATGAATTTTTGAGTAAAAAATTTTTCTAAATATATACAAGGAAATTGAAAATGGAATCTGATTAGAAAGTGATGGTATCGGGCCCGTATTTTGGTTCCGGTGCCCGGTACAGGTCTTATATATGGTTTAAGCACTTTCTGTAAAGTTTGGTTGAAAACGGATTTCGTTTGACGTGTTTCGAACTAAAAATGGAAAATTTGATGTTTTATGAAATTTGATAGAATTCATGGATTTTGAGGTTTAATTCAATGTATATGATGTTATTTTGGCGATTTGATCGCACGGATAAGTTCATAGGATGTTTTTGAGGTAGTGTGTGTATTTGATTTGGAGCCTCGAGGGCTCGGGTAAGTTTTGGATAGGCCACGGACTTCATTTTTGGACTTGGGAACTGCTGGTGTGACTGAATGTGAAGCCAGCACCGCAAATGCGAGCTACTCATCCAAATGCGAAGGTTGGTCTGGGAAGGTCTGATCGCAAATGCGACTAAGAAGTTTCCAAATGCGAAGGTTAATCTGGGCAGGCATGATCGCAAATGCGACCAGGAGGTTCGCATATGTGAAGGTTAACCTGGGCAGGCCTGATTGCAAATACGACCAATATGTTCGCAAATGCGAAGGCTGGGAATGTCTGAAGGGTTCGCAATTGCGAACCCCTGTTCGCAATTCCCATGCCAACCATTAGCCTGCACTGTACAAACCGAATTTTGACTTCGTATTCCATATTTTCTCAAACTCAAACGCACTTAAGTGATTTTTCCATGAACAAGACTTCTTCCAAATCAGTTGTAAGTTGGTTTTTACTCATTTTTTTCAATCATTAACATCATTTACCATGTTTTCAACTTAAAAATCAGGGATTTCCATGGGTGAAATTGGGTGTTTGGCGTAGAATTTAGGTTTTTCTAAAATTGGGATTTGAGTGGGTGATTGACCTCTGATTTGAGAGATTTTTATATGGATAGACTCGTGAGAGTACGAGTGTTCTTAAAATGTAAAATTTACCCGACTCCGAGATGCTGGCCTGAGGGGCGTTTTAGTCATTTCACCTAATTTCACGATGTAACCTTGAATTAAATAGTAGAATCAGTTGCATGAGATGTTATTTACGGTATGAAATTTATTTGAATAAATTTGGGCCATTTGGAGTCGGATACTCGTGACAAACGTGTGGTTTCAGGTTGATTGCTATACTTCGGAGCATTGGCTAAAATTGTAGCATTGGCTCAAATTGTAACACGAACGATGAAGATATATGTGATAATTGTATCCTTTGGAGCATTGGCTCAGATTGTAACACGAATGATGAAGATATATGAGACAATTGAATCCTTTGGAGCATTGGCTCAAGTAATAGAGTGAATTATGAAATTAAAGTGAAAGAAAGAGAAAGAGCTACTAAAATATACCCTTGCTGGGTCATTGTTTCTTTTGATGTTGTCTCCCTTGTTGGGATGTCGAGATTACGATTATTGTTCCCTTGCCGGGATTTAATTATTTAATTGATGTTCCCTTGCCGAGACTCCTATTTTAATCTGCTTACTCCCTTGCCCTTGTATGTGATTGTTGTTTGGGTGAGGAAGAGTGTTAAAGCACGAAGGGTGATGCCGTGCACCGTTTGATATTGTGAGGAAGAGTGTTAAAGCACGAAGGGTAATGTCGTGCATTGTTTGATATTGTTCCCTTGTCGGGGTTATTATTTCTATTCTGTTTACTCCCTTACCCTTGTTTGTGATTGTTGTTTGGGTGAGGAAGAGTTCTAAAGCACGAAGAGTGATTCCGTGCATTGTTTGATATTATGAGGAAAGAGTGTAAAGCATGAAGGGTGATGTCGTGTCGTATGATGTACCTTTCCGTACCGATATTCATTGATTATACTGTGAGGAACGAGAGTAAAAGCACGAAGGGTGATGCCGTGCCATGATTTACATTGATTACATTATACATTGCATGGTGAGGACGAGAGTGAAAGGACAAAGGGTGATGCCGTGCAAGTTTATGGTTTATGTCCTTATTGATATGCTGGCTTTGTTGTTCTTTTCCTTATTGAGATTTCTTATATGAGACTGTTATCTCCCCACAGCATGTTCCCGTTCCTTTATTAATTGTCTTCTCCCTATACTTCTTATCTGTTGTACATATGTCTATATATTTATTTGAACTGCACAGGTTTATTTGGTAGTGTAGTTCTAGCCTCATCACTACTTCGCCGAGGTTAGGCTAGGATTTTACCAGTACATGGGGTCGGTTATACTGATGCTACACCTGCACTTCTTTATGTTGTGCAGATTACGCAGCCGGCCCCGGAGGACATCATTAGTGGGATTGTCTTCCATCTTATCCTAGAGGCTACAAGGTATACCCGCTGGCGTTCGTAGTCCTTGGCATCTCTCCCATCCCTATGTCTTCGTTTCTCAGAGGCAGTCATGTATTTCCTTTCAGACTTGTATTTAGTACTCTTTTAGATAGTTCGTGAGTTTGTGACTCCGGGTTTTGGGAAATTTTGCGACGTTGTATTATGATTGTCTTTACTTAGCTTAAAGCTGTATTTATTTCCGCTGTTTAATTGGGAATTGTTTTCGTTTATTCTGTTAAATTGAGGTTATTATGCTAGTTTAGCTATATACTTTGGCTTGTCTAGCAGGTTCAACGTTAGACGCTAGCACGGCCCGATGGTGGGATTTCGGGGTGTGACAAGTTGGTATCAGAGCACTAGGTTACTTAGGTCTCACAACTCACGGACAACTTGGTAGAGTCTGAGGGATCGGTACGGAGACGTCTGTATTTATCCCCCAGAGGCTTCAAAGTTAATATAAATCCATATTACTTTTCTTCTTTGTCGTGCGCTATGAATCTAAGTACTGATTGAGTTTCTATTCTATTTTCTCACAGATGGCGAGGACGCGTGCTTCCCTTGGTTCCGCTCAGCAGCCCGACGCTCATGCTACAGCTCCTACTCGGGGTCGAGGACGAGGCCGTGATAGAGGCCGGGACCAGGCTCAGCGTAGAGCAGCAGCCCTAGTGGAGGACCCTAAGGTCGAGTCTGACGAGGAGGTCCCAGTTCCGGCAGACCCAGTTGGACCAGCTCAGATCCCAGAGGGGTTCATAGCTACCCCAATGCTTCAGGACGCCCTTGTTCGTCTAGTCGGACTCATGGAGAGTGTAGCACAGGCGGGTCTTCTTACTATAGCACCAGCCTTCTCTCAGGATGAGGAGGTGCCCAGACTCCTGCCGCCCGCATGCCAGAGCAGCTAGCACCGCAGTTTCATACTCCGGCACCTCAGCCAGCTAGAGTAGCTCAGTCGAGCATTGTAGCACCGGTAGCAGATGGAGCAGCTATGTCAGTAGATGCTTTGTGGAGATTGGACAGGTTCACTAAGTTATTTACTGCTACTTTCATTTGTTCACCATCAAAGGACCCCCAGGATTATTTGGACAGCAGCCATGAGGTTCTTCGTAATATGGGCATAGTGTAGTCCAACGGGGTTGACTTCGTTACCTTTCGGTTATCGGGCGCAGCCAAGAGTTGGTGGAGAGACTATTGCCTAGCCATAACAGCTAGATCTACACCTTTGACTTGGACTCAGTTCTCGGAGGTGTTTTTGAGGAAGTTCCTTCCCATTACTCAAATAGAGGACCTTCGGAGGCAGTTTAAGTGTCTCCAGCAGGGAGCTATGTCCGTCACTCAGTACGAGACCAGGTTCATCACTCTAGCCCGACATGCTCTTATGATACTTCCCACTGATCGGGAAAGGGTTCTGAGGTTTATCGAGGGATTGGCCCGACCTATCAGACTTCAGATAGAAAGGGAGTCAGGTACAGATATATCGTTCCAGGATACGGCCAATTTGGCCAGGAGGATTGAGATGATTCTGTCACAGGGTGGTGGTTAGGGGGCTGACAAGAGGCCCCGTCATTTCGATCGTTTCAGTGGAGCCTCATCTGGGGGCAGGGATTCTTCAGGCAGAGGTCATCCTCCCAGACCTTTTCAGTCAGCTCTCCAGGTTTCCCATGGTACTTCAGGTGGTTGTGGTTATCAGACGCACTATTCTGATCAGCAGCCTTACAGTGCGCCACCAGCTCCCATCAGTGCACCCCCGCATTAGAGTTTTTGGGGTAGTCATTCAGTTCGACAGGGTCAGATTCAGTTCCCTCAGCAGCCAAGGTCTTGTTACACTTGTGGAAATCCGGGTCACCTTTCTAGATTTTTCCCTCGAGCATCAAGTAGTTCTCAGCTTCAGGGTTCTCGTGCCATGGTATAGGCACCAGGTGTTCCACAGCCTGCCCAGCCAGCTAGAGGCGGGCGTAGAGGTGCTAGAGGTGGAGGTAGAGGTCATAGAGGTGGAGCTCAGGCTGCCAGAGGTGGGGGCCAGCCAGCAACCGGCCGTCCCAGAGACGTGGATCAAGGTAGTGGGGCCAGCCCCGATGTTATGCTCTTCCAGCCAGGACAGGGGATGAGTCTTCAGATGCAGTAATTATAGGTACTATTTGGGTCTGTGGTAGAGATGCTTCAGTGCTATTTGATCCAGGGTCTACGTATTCATATGTGTCCTCTTATTTTGCACCATACATGGTCATGCCTAGTGATCCACTTAGTATTCCTATTTATGTATCTACACCGGTGGGTGATTCTATCATGGTCGATCGAGTCCATCGTTCTTGTGTTGTGGTGATTGGGGGTCTTGAGACTTGTGTTGATTTGTTGCTTTTAGGTATGGTCGACTTCGATGTTATATTGGGGATTGACTAGTTATCCCCGTATCATGTTATCCTAGATTGACATGCCAATACGGTGACCTTAACCTTACCAGATTTTCCCCGTTTGGAGTGGAAATAAACTCATGGTCATTCTACCCGCAGTGTTATTTCGTACGTGAAGGCTCGGCGTATGGTCGAGAAGAGGTGTTTCGCTTATTTGGCTTATGTGCGCAATTCCAATGTTGAGTTTCCCTTTATTGATTCGGTGCCCGTGGTTCGTGAGTTTCCTGAGGTCTTCTCTTCAGACCTGTCGGGGATGCCACACGACAGGGACATTGATTTCTGCATTGATCTGGCTCCGGGCACCCAGCCTATTTCTATTCCGTTGTATCGCATGGCCCTGCCAAAGTTGAAAGAGTTGAAGGAATAGTTGCAGGATTTGCTTGGGAAGGGTTTCATTAGACCCAGTGTTTCTCCTTGGGGTGCTCCAGTATTGTTTGTGAAGAAAAAGGATGGTTCGATGAGGATGTGCATTGATTACCGGCAATTGAACAAGGTTACAATCAAGAATAAGTATCCACTACCGAGGATTGATGAGTTGTTCGATCAGCTTCAGGGTGCCAGGGTATTTTCAAAGATAGACTTGAGATCTGGCAACCATCATTTGAGGATTAGGGCATCTGATGTCCCTAAGACATCTTTTCGCACTCGGTATGGGAATTACGAGTTTTTGATCATGTCGTTTGGGTGGACGAATGCCCCAGCAGCTTTTATAGACTTGATGAACCGAGCGTTCAGGCCTAATTTAGACATTTTCGTGATAGTATTCATTGATGATATATTGATATACGCCCGCAGTCATAAGGAGCACGAGCAGCATCTCAGAGTGGTTCTTCAGAATCTGAAGGACAGTCAGCTTTATGCAAAATTTTCAAAGTGTAAGTTCTGGTTGAGTTCAGTCGCATTCCTGGGTCATGTTGTATCAGCAGAGGGTATTCAGGTTGACTCGAAGAAGATTGAGGCAGTCAAGAACTAGCCTAGACCAGCATCAGCTACAGAGATTCGGAGTTTCTTGGGATTGGCAGGCCATTATCGTCGGTTCATGGAGGGGTTCTCATCTATTGCAGCCCCGATGACCAGGTTGACCCAGAAGGGTGCCCTGTTCAGATGGTCGGACGAGTATCAGGCGACCTTTCAAAGGCTCAAGACAGCTCTGACTACGGCACCGGTATTGGTTTTGCCCACAGGTTCAGGGTCTTATACAGTCTATTGCGATGCTTCCCGTATTGGTCTTGGTACAGTGGTAATGCAGGATGGTAAGGTCATTGCTTATGCTTCGAGACAGTTGAAGATTCATGATAAGAACTATCCAGTGCATGATTTGGAGTTGGCAGCCATTGTCCACGCATTGATGATTTGGAGGCACTATTTGTATGGCGTGGCGTGTGAGGTGTTCACGGATCATAAGAGTCTTCAGTAATTGTTCAAGAAAAAGGAGTTGAATTTGAGGCAGAGAAGGTGGTTGGCCAATGTAGTGGCCGATGCTTTGAGTTGAATTGTAATATTACCATCTTATATCACCCGGGGAAGGCCAATGTAGTGGTCGATGCTTTGAGTAGGAAGTCAGCTAGTATGGGCAGTCTTGCTTTTATTCTGGTCAGTCAGAGGCCGCTTGCTTTGGATGTTCAGACTTTGGCCAATCGATTTGTGAGGTCGGATATTTCTGAGCCTAGTCGAGTGTTGGCTTGTACGGTCGCTCGTTCTTCATTATTGGAGCGTATTCGTGATCGGCAATTTGATGATCCCAATTTGTGTGTCCTTAGAGACACGGTGCAGCGTGGAGGTGCCAAGCAGGTGACCTTAGATGATTATGGTGTTTTGAGATTACAGGGGCGAGTTTGTGTGCCCAATGTTGATGAGATTCGAGAGTTGATTTTAGAGGAGGCCCATAGTTCCCGGTACTCTATTCATCCGAGCACCGCGAAGATGTATCAGGATTTGCGGCAGCACTATTGGTGGCGTAGAATGAAGAAGGATATTGTGGCATATGTGGTGCAGTGTTTGAATTGTCAATATGTTAAGTATGAGCATCATAGGCCTGGTGGTTTATTTCAGAGGATTGAGCTTCCCGAGTGGAAGTGGGAGAGGATCACTAAGGACTTCGTTACTGGACTTCCGTTGACCCGGAAGAAGTTCGATACAGTTTGGATCATTGTTGATAGGCTGACCAAGTCAGCGCATTTCATTCCTGTGGCAGTCTCCTATTCATCCGAGAGGTTAGCTGAGATCTATGTCCGGGAGATTGTCCGCCTTCATGGTGTGCCGGAATCTATCATTTCGGACCGGGGTGCGCAGTTTACCTCGCGTTTCTAAAGGGCAGTTCAGCGAGAGTTAGGCACCCAGGTAGAGTTGAGCACAGCATTTCATCCTCAGACGGATGGACAGTCCGAGCGGACTATTCAGATATTGGAGGATATGCTCCGAGCTTGTGTTATTGACTTTGGAGGATCATGGGATCCGTTCCTGCCTTTAGCAGAGTTTGCCTACAACAACAGCTACCAGTCGAGTATCTAGATGGCTCCTTATGAGGCTTTATATGGTAGGCGGTGTCGATCTCCGGTTGGATGGTTTGAGCTGGAGGCTCGGTTGTTGGGTACAGATTTGATTCACGAGTCCTTGGACAAGGTCAGGATCAATCGGGATAGGCTTCGTACATCTCACTCCAGGCAAAAGAGTTATGCAGATCGCAAGGTTCGAGATGTGGCTTTCATGGTTGGTGAGCGAGTATTGCTCCGAGTGTCGCCTATGAAGGGCGTGATGAGATTTGGGAAGAAGGGCAAGCTTAGCCCTAGGTTCATTGGTCCGTTTGAGATTCTTGATCGACTGGGAGAGGTGGCTTATAGACTTGCATTGGCGCCTAGCTTATCATCCGTACATCCAGTTTTTTATGTGTCCATGCTTCGTAGGTATCACGGCGATCCAGCCCACGTGTTAGATTTCAGCACTGTCCAGTTGGGCAAGAACTTATCTTATGAGGAGGAGCCGGTAGCTATTCTAGACCAGCAGATTCGTCAGTTGAGATCCAAGAGTTTCCCTTCTATTTGTGTTCGGTGGAGAGGTCAGCCTCCTGAGGCATCGACCTGGGAGTCCGAGTCCGATATGCGGATTCATTACCCTCATTTATTCCCCGACTCAGGTACTTCCTTCAGTTGTCCGTTCGAGGACGAACGGTTGTTTTAGAGGTGGAGAATGTGACGACCCAAAGGGGTCATCACCTATTTTATTACCCATTTCGTACTCCCAAGGCCTTGAAAATCTCATTTGTAGTTACCTCAATTTGCGTGCGCAGTCCGGGCACGTAGCTGAACAACATAAATATGAAATTCTATGAAAAATGCTAAGATTTAATATTAATGAATAAATTTTACTTCGGTCAACATTTTTGGTAAACGGACCCGAACACGTGATTTGACGGTCCCAGAGGATCAATAGGAAAATATGGGACTTGGGCGTATGCCCGGAATCAAATTTCGAGGTCCCAAGCCCAAGGAATGAATTTTTGAGTAAAATTATTTTCTGAAAATATTTAAGGAAGTTGAAAATGAAATCTGGTTAGAAAGTGATGGTATCGGGCCCGTATTTTTGTTCTTGCGCCCGGTACAGATCTTATATATGGTTTAAGCACTTTCTGTAAAGTTTGGTTGAAAACGGATTTCGTTTGACGTGTTTTCGGACTAAAAATGGAAAATTTGATGTTTTATGAAATTTGATAGAATTCATGGATTTTGAGGTTTAATTCGATGTATATGATGTTATTCTGGCGATTTGATCGCACGGATAAGTTCATAGGTAGTGTGTTACTTGGTTTGGATCCTTGAGGGCTCGGGTGAGTTTTGGATAGGCCACGGACTTAATTTTTGGACTTGGGAACTACTGGTGTGACTGATTTGCCAGCTTCGCATTTGCGAAGCCAGCATCGCAAATGCGAAGGTTGGTCTGGGCAAGTCTGATCGCAAATGCGACCTAGAGGTTCGCAAATGCAAAGGTTAACCTGGGCAGGCATGATCACAAATGCGACCAGGAGTTTTGCAAAAGCGTAAGGTTAACCTGGGGAGGCCTGATCGCAAATGCGACCAATATGTTCGCAAATGCGAAGGCTGGGAATGTCTGAAGGGTTCGCAATTACGAACCCCTGTTCGCAATTCCCATGCCAACCAGTAGCCTGCACTATACAAAACCGAATTTTTACTTCATATTCCATATTTTCTCAAACTCAAACACACTTAGGCGATTTTTCCAAGAACAAGACTTCTTCCAAATCAGTGGTAAGTAGGTTTTTACTCATTTCTTTCAATCATTAACATCATTTAACATGTTTTCAACTTAAAAATCAGGATTTCCATGGGTGAAATTGGGTGTTTGGGGTAGAACTTAGGTTTTTCTAAAATTGAGATTTGAGTGGGTGATTGACCTCCTATTTGAGAGATTATTATATGGCTAGACTCGTGAGACTAAGAGGGTCCTGAAAAGGTAAAATTTACCCGACTCTGAGATGCTGGCCTGAGGGGCGTTTTGGTCATTTCACCTAATTTCGCGTTGTAACCTTGAATTAAATAGTAGAATCAGTTGCATGAGATGTTATTTACGGTATGAAATTTATTTGAATAGATTTGGGCCATTTGGAGTCGGATACTCGTGGCAAACGTGTGGTTTCGGGTTGATTGCTATACTTCGGACCCGGGGTAAGTGTTTGGTCTAACCTTAGCTTGAGGGAATAGGAGTTGAGTATAATTTGCTACCTTCTAATTGTCAAATATGATGTATAGGCATGGTGACGAGTATCTATACATTGGTGTCTAGCATGACAGTGAGTCCTTATATTGTGAATATTCTGATTTTGTGGTAATTTGTATGTTTTATTGATGATTTCCATATGTTGTGAAGAATATGTGAAGGAAATTGTAATCTTTAAACTCTTTTAGAGCATTGGCTAAAATTGTAACACGAACGATGAAGATATATGCGATAATTGTATCCTTTGGAGCATTGGCTCAGATTGTAACACGAATGATGAAGATATATGAGATAATTGAATCCTTTGGAGCATTCGCTCAAGTAATAGAGTAAATTATGAAATGAAAGTGAAAGAAAGAGAAAGATCTACTAAAATATACCCTTGTCGGGTCATTGTTGCTTTTGATGTTTTCTCCCTTGTTAGGATGTCGAGATTACGATTATTGTTCCCTTGCCGGGATTTAATTATTTAATTGATGTTCCCTTGCCGGGATTCCTATTTTAATTTGCTTACTCCCTTGACCTTGTATGTGATTGTTGTTTGGGTGAGGAAGAGTATTAAAGCACGAAGCGTGATGTCGTGCACCGTTTGATAGTGTGAGGAAAAGTGTTAAAGCACGAAGCGTGATGTCGTGCACCGTTTGATAGTGTGAGGAAAAGTGTTAAAGCACGAAGCGTGATGTCGTGCATTGTTTGATATTGTTCCCTTGCCGGGGTTATTATTTCTATTATGTTTACTCCCTTGCCCTTTTTTGTGATTGCTATTTGGGTGAGGAAGAGTGTTAAAGCACGAAGGGTGATGCTGTGTTGTACGATGTACCATTCCGTACAGATATTCATTGATTATACTGTGAGGAACGAGAGTAAAATCACGAAGGGTGATGCCATGCCATGATTTACATTGATTACATTATACATTGCATAGTGAGGACGAGAGTAAAAGCACGAACTGTGATGCCGTGCAAGTTTATGATTTCCGTCCTTATTGATATGCTGGCTTTGTTGTTCTTTTCCTTCTTGAGATTTCTTATATGAGACTATTATCTCCCACAGCATGTTCCCCTTCCCTTATTAATTGTCTTCTCGCTATATTTATTTGAACTGCACAGGTTTATTTGGTAGTCTGTTTCTAGCCTCGTCACTACTTCGTCGAGGTTAGGCTAGGCACTTACTAGTACATGGGGTCGGTTGTACTGATGCTACACCTGCACTTCTTTATGTTGTGCAGATTATGCAGCCAGCCTCGGAGGACATCATTAGTGGGAGTGTCTTCCATCTTATCCTAGAGGCTACAAGGTATACCCGCTGGCGTTCGTGGGCTTTGGCGTCTCTCCCATCCCTATGTCTTCGTTTCTGTCTTATTTTTCCTCTAGTTTCAGAGGCAGTCATGTATCTCCTTTCAGACTTGTATTTAGTACTCTTTTAGATAGCTCATGAGTTTGTGACTCCGGGTTTTGGGAAATTTTGCGACGTTGTATTATGATTATCTTTACTTAGATTAAAATCGTATTTATTTTTGTTGTTTAATTGTAAAGTGTTTTAGTTTATTCTGTTAAATTGAGGTTATTATGCTAGTTTAGATATATCTGTTGGATTGTCTAGCGGGTTCAACGGTAGACACCATCATGGCCCGATGGTGGAATTTCATAATTTCCCGGTACGTTGCCCCCACCTCGGCTCGAGTTGTCCTCTTGGGTAAGCCATGTCTAAAACACTCCCCCTAGGATTTAAACCTAGAATAACATAGCCTCATGTCGGATCCCAAGTAGGAACATTTGTTTGTATCATGTTCATTTGACTTTGGGGACTCAACACAGGGGTTGGGTCCGTCTAGGACAGGTGTACCCGAGAATTACATGACAACCCCGATGCATCTTATGTGCTACTTGTACATTATGTTTGATTTCGTTTGTGCATCTTATACGCTAAAGGAATTAATCCAACATGAAAATAATCAAATTAGATCAAAAATCCCGAATTCGGTCAAAACTAGGAAACGTATTCCCTCACGAGTCCAACCATACCAAATTTATCTAAATCTGACTTCGAATCGACATTCAACTATCAAAAATCCATGTTATGAAGTTTCTACAATTTTCCCCAATTTTTTATCCCAATTCACAAATCAAATGATGAATTCAATGATATATTTGTGTATGTTAACCAATTATGTGTTAGAATCACTTACCCCAATGAATTTCTTGAAAAACCCTAGAAAGATTGCCACAAATCGAGTTCCTTAGGTCAAAATATGAAATAAAACCCTAAACCTCGTATTTATAGTGCACCCCTCGGATTCTCACTTCGCTGACCACCAAATTTCACCGTCTCCGCAAACGTCTCTCCGTGATCCGCTGAATTCCAACTGCGGCCGCGAAACTCTCTAGCTCTTGCGGTCGCTACCAATCTTCCATTGTCCGCGTAAATCTAGCGTGGTCCGCACTCCCAAAACCAGAAACCAAACACCAGCAAAATCAACAGCCTTTCTCAACAACTAAACTCATTTGTTATCCATCTAAAACATATTTGATGCCCTCGAGACCTTCACCAACAATACCAACAACTCCAATAACATCATTCAAACTTAGTAGAACCTAAGAATCACGTAAAACAATATCAAAACTCCAAATTACCTTGGGTTCAAGCCTAAGGATTCCTAAATTTCCATTTCCACCAATTCAAACCTAATTCTACCAACCCGATACAACACAACACAGTTGAACCACACATAACTAAGCAGAAATGTGGGAAACGGGGCTATAACTCTCGGAACAACCGGCCGGGTCGTTACATCCTACCCCACTTAAACAAACGTTCATCCTCGAACGTGCTCAGGGTTGTTCCAAAAGCCATCAAATCACTGAATAACCTTACCACGCATATACCCGGGGGTGATCCCACGTCACCCTATCCCATATAGGTCTGGTAACACATCATAACAAAAATTTCTTCATCCAACCTATCCCAAGCCTTAGAATCCAAATTTCCACATTTGAAATTTTCTATAAGATCAGAATCTCGTATCTACACATTGTATAAGTATGAACAAGATGTATCCAACCATAGCCATAATTCAAGATGAAATCGCATGATCTGCCACATAACTCAAACACTCGTAGCGATAATTTATAATCACAGTGGTTGCTCAGCACAACCCAATTCCGGTAATAAACCTATTATCAAGCAGAGATCCATTCTAACACCTTCATATACTGCCAATGATGAAAGAAATACGCAGAAACGCATAACCATTCGTCAGATCAACAAGTGGTGGAACTCCTTCTTCTTCGATAGGAATTATAGCAAAATTTCTAAGCTAATCAGCATCGATATCCTCCCAAATATACCGCAACTAGATCCGATAACACGCATCTAGGTCCGATGACCTCATCTCATCCACACAACCACTCTAGTGACATGACGCATCAATACAGCTTAAAGCTACAATCCGTGCACCAATAAGCAACCATTCCAAATGTACTCAAACCGGGAAAATGACATCAAACAAGAGAACTGTCCCGCAAGATTAACAGGTATCACCACCACGCAATGCTAAGAACTCCTCACACACCGCAGAACCAAAACACACGAACCCAACACATAAGAATCATATATCAACATAACTTCGCTGCAATGTATGACCCCCACCCAAAGGCTGGTCCATATTAAACCTCGCTCCACCTTGCTCAAAATCAATAACCACGGAGAATCAGACGATACAATGCCACACGAAACTCGAAAGAACATAACCAATACGCCTCAATCCTGCAATACCCAATTACTCATCCCACTTAAATTCCGCAATAGAACCTCACTATGTGTGCCTAAAACCAATGAATCACAACTCCTCGTAGCAGGGAAGAGTAGCTTATAAATCATTCCAGAATACAAATAAGCCCAACAAAAACTGAATGGCACGTCCCTCACAATGGCACTACGGAGCCAATCATCCTACTCGGTACCAAACCCCTATCCCAATTGGGCCTACTAATGAACCCCAAATCAATCTGGTCATCCACAATAGGAAAATAACCCTCCGAAGGTCCACAAAAGACCGAATCACTACATACACTAGCCTCTGACTAACCTTGGCTATGTCTCCACATCCCACAACTATGAAATCATCTACTCATTAGAGTTCCCAGTCTCCAAATCCATGGAGTACACGAATCACCATATCCGATCTCAACTCCGCCGCCTGAACGTCTAATACTTCTCCAATACACGATCATACCACGGGGAATACTTCTATAATTCTTCTATGCCACAAGGCAAAATTTTAACACCAGCAGTAGATCAAACAAGAGAGTGCCGCAATACCAATGAAGTATCCATAAATCAAAACACAGTGCCCCTTCTAAAACTTACACCTTCATCAAGCTATACCTAGAAGTAATATCATCTATCTGGTCATCTAAGATCGCCCACGCTGCCTAAAAATTCATAAACTTCCTTTCAAAACCGCATCGTGACCTTGCACCTGCAAATCTCAATATTACACCTCACATCGCACCCACTACGCCACCATATGAAAGATTTGACAGATCTCAAAATCCATTCTGAGTCGCAAGCAATTACATACTCAATTAGCTAAGAACTTTCCATTTGATGCCATCCAGTAGAAAATCAAAATACGCAACATGCTTCACACACCAGTAGGAAATATACATCTCAAGTCGTTGTAGAAACCATCGAGAACTCTCCGAATCCCATTTGCACAAAACCAAACCGCTAGGACTGAATCCTCGTATCTCAACCAAGCTACGTAGGTCACCAAAAACCTAGGAGCATTTCCATGAAACACCTGTGGAAACCCACCACATCATAAACACCCAAAGAACCGATCATACCCATTACCATGCCGATCCAACCTACTACCAAGCTATCCTATTATTCGATTTCCTTCTGAATTACCTTTAAATTGATACTTCTCCTCGCCCTAATACCACAATCCTCAACCAAGACTCACCACACGAGACCCTAGCATAAAATCACACTGCCCATAGGCTCATAAGCCGATGAATGCTCTCTTAAGCACCTTAAAAGTACCACAAAATAGATACCCACTCTAAATAGACCTTCTGTGAATTCAAAGTTGTTCATTTTTTACCTTCCTGATACTGAAATGTAGAATCCACAACGATGTAGAAATACCACAAATCTTGACGCCTTCCAATGTAAATCTCAGTTTCTAACAAGATACACATCCTGAAGATTCCCAATTATTACATATAAACCTTGAATCCAACTCTTTAATATACTCCACATAATCCGATTTCTTTGACCCTAGATCCATTAATTTATTCTCACCCAGTACGAACTACTCAGGAAATAAGCCACCCCAGACATGACCAAAAATCTCATATGATGCCACAATGTGCCAATAAGCTACAAACTCGAACGTGATATATAGGGAAAACTAACTCTGGAATGAACTACTCAACCTACGTAACTAATTCAGACAACCGAAAGGTGTTATGAACCTTCCTCAGAAAATGAGAAGCAAAACACACAATAATAGATATAGGAAATTGTACTTAACATCACACTGTTGCGGCGTGCAACCTGATCCAAACAACATACCCGTGGCGGCGTGCCACCCGATCACTCATAAAATTCACATAAGGAGATACACGTTGAGCTAAATTGCTCAATACAACAAAATACCGAATATTGGTCACAAGCGCACTAAGTGAATAATACCATCCCGGGGGAGACAGGTAGCGCCATACGCTACAAAACTTAAGCAAAACTGAGGTGTGATATATGATATGAATCTCAAGAGACATCCTGCTCACATAACACCATCTCTACGTGGAACCTCAACACATAAGAAATTTATCAAGTCGTTGTACAACTCACACGGCACAATATAACATTACATGAAATAGCCGACGATGAAACAACACCGTACGTCCGAATACTCCTCCATGAGGGGCGCTATGCTGAAATGAACATATATGGCCTGATATAGAGCCTGTATTCATATTTAAATTCATTCACAAACCTCAAACAGATTCTGATGCACCGAACTAGGCTAACAACCTTTCTTGTATCCATAATAACCCATTTTTTCTCATAACACACAAGAACAACCATCATAGCCGAGAAAAACTTCCACAATCTACAACCAAATGGATCGAGCGCCCTCCAGACATAAATTCTCAAATTAGAGATATTACCACAATCTTCACACTTGGTTTAAATCTTCAATCAATCAAGTGACTACATGTCACACTTATATATTCTTCCCGTGAGATATGTTTCCACGACCTTCCACACCACGTAACAATTCTGCACATCCATAACACTGGCCATACTAAATTTATAAAGCAAATTGAGAATCCATAACTAGGATGCAACGCCCCTTTCACAAAGCACCGATCTCAGGTGAAGTTGGAGACAATACTAGCTTACTTTAAACATTCAAATCCCTTTCCTGCTTATCCGAGCTCGTGACATTCTTGCCAACACCGAATCGCAACCTTGATCCTCACTTTCAAATTTCACACCGCTCACTGCACTTAACATGCCAATATGCGATAGCACAAGAATTTCATCATAACTCCTGAACCACTAATAGGGTAAACATTTCACGGGTGAAACTTTCTACTTAACTCATTCCAAGAGAACCATAGAAACACACGGGTGAATTCTCATAATCGTAGAACATGCAAATCCTCAAGTAGTGGTCTAAACCACCATAACCCTTCCGGGATCCGCCTACACATCACTGGACGTACTACTTGAATACTCCCAAATAGAACCAATTACGGTGGCCGTCAAGCCTCGCACGTACCACCACAAATCATATGCATAATCTAACAACGCTGGAGGAACTGATCACTGGCACCCTCATGCCATTTCAACCATGGCTAAGAGATCCGATTTCTTCTAACTTATCCTTAACTTGTCTTAGTAATATTAATAACTCCAGTCGACACATAACGAACTCAATCCGCACTCATCCTGAGTGGCCTTGTATCACGAGCCCATGTTGTCTCAAATCCCATTAACCATCTCATACCTTCCTTGCGCGCACATTCGCATTCTACTGGTACACCTAATCTGAAAATTTCTCTACGAATCCGAAGTCATTTTCCTCCAAATGCTACTCTTCGAGTCAAAAATATCATAGAACATTCCGAGCCTCTTATCACAATCCGCTGCAAAATCTCGATTCTTAACCATACCGCGGCTTGAAATCCTTAGGCACCGAATTTTAACCTTTGAATTTGCTAGGACCGTTGTTGAGAGTCACCCACTCTGGATTGGTCCCGAATATAATCAACTCCAAGGCTCCGTTGGCACATAAACACCCGTCTCAATAAAGCACCCGGTTGAGTCACTTCCCTTGTAAATCACCTCCGTACGAAGCAATAGTCCTGAATTTTCCCAAGGCCTGAACATGAGTCGATAAGTCCAACTATAGCACACCTCTATCAATTCCTTTGCTCAAATTACTACTTATGTTCTCTTTCCTTCGCTGTAATAACCCATCAATATGCTAATAAACATAAATCTCACAAATAGACATTCATGCAATCCAACCGTAGGCGGTGGGACTCTCCCAATTGGCTTGAAGCTACTATTACACAACTCTGGAACCCACCAAGACTGACCTTGCTCCGCCAACTCGCCAAATTCCTCAAAATCCTTCCGTTAGCATTTCATGAACACTCTGCATCTCTATCAACATTCAAATATTCTACCTCTTGCTGGATAGTAAGTAGAATTCTTCATAGAAGCTTCGCCAACCACGTGACCGTTGACCTGCCCACAGGAGATAACCCACCTGTGGAAATTACATGCCGACATCTTCCAACGTTGCTGCATAGGATACAGTCACTACGACATCTATAACCCATCATGAGCCCGTGCTCATTCACCAACTGTAACGGTCCACTCACTCCTTATGGACCTCAACTAAATGTGCGACAATATCTTCCAATTCAAAGTTACGTTGTATCCTTCTTCATATCAAGCAACTCCTTTCTGTTGCATACAATCTCCCGCCGTATGATATCCAATAACTCAAATTAAACCCGTAGACCCAATCATCGTCCACTAAAATTCCCAAATCATTCCAAACTTTCCTTAAGGCGTGTAGTTATCTTGCCACTAAACGCATATGCTACTCTGCCACACTCCCACTTTGGTCAAACCCACTCCTTTAAGCAACCATTCGACTCCTTCTTCTCACGCTTGGCCTTCTAAAAGTTTAACCACCACCTGACACTTCCCACATGTCCTTTCTCATTCTTTGCTGCTCAGTTGTTGCCTTAGATCAATATCTATCTCTGTGCACTTGAACCGATAGATCGCTACTAACTTCCACCCTTTCCAAAGATCGTCTTTCTCAAGCCATCAGTATTTGAAATACCCATTCAATCCTGAACCACCGCACCCCGCAATCTCTGACAACCGCTTCTTCCGTACTATCTCACAATATCCTGCCCCAAAGGCGAATTGTAGAAGGACTTAATACCGGCGAACTTAATACATTCAATCGGGGACGAAGACACCACATCGCAAATGAAAACTCCACCACACTCGAAAACACCAAGTCTCATTACATTATCAACACAAACTTGAATATTTGTAATCAGATTGCCTTTTCTCCATCGGAAATAAAATACTGAATCTCTGAATCGTGCTCTGATCAAACGTCTTTTCAAGTCATTCACTGCCCCGACACATTGGCAAGCATCCTACCATCACATCAATACTGAGCAATAACCGTTCATAAGCATCATAGTAACCTACGCATAGCCTCAAAGCTCTCAGAAGTACAACTACTGAGCTGAGACGACAGAATATCCTTTCGCAAGACAACGACAATAGCCTAAACGACCACGCAGGGAGAAACATCCTGCACCACATCTGTAGTACCATTACAATTACTCACTTCCCGATTTATAACCAGCGCTTCACGTCGCATAAGACTGAATGGAAGGGAAATGAAGGCATAAGCCTCAAAGGGACCAAATCGCACGATGAGGAAATCAAGAAGGGAAATGCTCCTAACAGCCATGTAGCCTCTCGAAGATAAGTACAGACATCTCTGTACCGATCTACAAGACTCGCTCATGACTCGTGAGACCTAAGGGAACCTAGTGCTCTGATACCATGTTGTCACGACCCAAAATCCATAAAGGTGATGATGGCGCGGGACACCATTGTCAGGCAAGTCAACACCAAGAAGTTAATTAAATCCTCATTTTTAGTATTTTTGAAATCGTTTCTTTCCTTACATTAGACAATAAATAATGAACTTCACTAAGTAAATAATGACGTATTTAAAAAATTTAAATACTGAATAATCCCATAGTCATCCCAGAACCCGGTGTCACAAGTGCATGAGCAATTTCTAGGAATTTAAAATGTAATAAAATAACTGTCCATAATACAAATTGGACAAAAAAAAGTATGATACTTTGAAGGAGACTGCTAGTTGTGACCGTCTCGAGAGATGCATCTTACCTAAGTCTCCGTATCAACCATGTCGCTGCGCCCAACGAGGACACTAAACATATATGTGTATGTGCAATAAAAAATCACAGCAAGTGTAGTATGAGTACGAAAATAACGCGTACCCAGTAAGTATCCCATCTAACCTCGAAGAAGTAGTGACGAGAGGTCGACTTCGACACTTACTAGTAGTCCAATAATGTAATACCAATAAATGTGAAAAATCATGGATTTTATAAGGCAAATGTAAACTCATAAGTCCTGGAGCAGTTAAACAATTCCATTAATAACAATAGATTTCCACAGATTTCTATTTCATCATTTTATCAATATATCTCAGACCAGGGAGGAAATATCAATTTTTGTAAATCTCAAGCAAGCATTACAAGCATGCGCAAATCATGCCGAGATCGTACGGCCCGATACAACATAATAATAAAATGTGCATTGTCGAAGGGTCGAACGGCGTGTACCATAGATGCATCTATTAACCTGCAGAGGCGAACGGCCCGCTCCCATGAGAGTAGTGGAAAGGGTCACCCCGCTCGCGGAAGATAATTGCGAAGCGGTTACATATAAACATAATATGTTTTTCCTCAATCCTTTAAAATGATAATTTACTTGAAACCTTCAAAATTCTTAAGATCTTGAAATGAATTCCCATCCAACAAATAGTGCATATAATCAATTAACATTGTTCACAAAGCATGGTGTAAGCCTAAAACTACCTGAACATAACAAGAATAATCACTACGTACGGACTCTCTTCACCTCGTGCATACGTAGTCCCCCACAAATAATCACGTGTCATATAAATTCACCTATGGGGAAATTTCCCTCTTACAAGGTTAGAAAGGAGACTTACCTCGCTCCAAAGTTCCATAACTGGCATTCCACGCCCTTCCAATGACTCAAATCAATGCACAACGCTCCAAAACTAGCCAATAATTATGCAAATCCATTAATATACACTCAACTACTCATTATAATCCAATTTCCAACAATTCCTAACCTGATTGAAAAAGTCCATAAAAATCACCCTCGGGCCCACGTGGTCGGATTCCGAAATTTTTCGAAGATAAACATTACCCATAGAACCTCGAACTCAAATATATAATTTATTCCAAATCTCATGTCCAATTTCGTGGTCAAAATCTAAAATACCAATTTCTAGGTTTTCTACCAAAACCCAAGTTTTCACTAATTTTCCATAAATTTCCATGTTAATATATATATATATATATATATATATATATATATATAATCCAAGTATATAGCTTGCAATATATGGGAATCACTTACTTTGACATGGATGATGAATATGGAGCTCCAAAATCGATCCTAGGTCTGCTCCCATGGAGGAAATGAGATGAAATGAGCCAAACCCATTTTTGCAAACTTATACACTCTCACGAGCACCTCATCACGTTTGCGATGAACAAGAATTCTCAAAAGCAATTTCCAAACTCTTCTCAGACAGCCTCAAGTATAATAGCCATAACTTTTTATACAAAACTACAATTGACAAATAGTTTAAAGTTTTGAAAACTAGACACAAATATATATAAATTTTATCTTTTGGTAATCTCCCAATTCCTTATAGATTTTGATATATAAGTTGTCAAAGTCAGTCCTATGCAACACAAATGTCTTCTTCATCTTCCCGGATAATATGTAATGTAACAGCCATAACTTTTTGTACACAAATCTAAGTGATAAGTGGTTTACCTTTATGAAAACTAGACACAAAGAGCTAATCTTCATTTTTGGATTATATTTAAATTCCTTATAGATACTGAGATATGATCCTTATAAGTCAGACTTGCGTAACAGAGATTTTCTTCTTCGCGAACGCGAGGATCCCTTCGCGAACGCGAAGAACAAAGTCCCTGAAGCCAAATCCTTCTTCGCGAACGCGAGAGGATCCTCACGAACACGAAGAACAACACCACACACCAGCATCAG
Organism: Nicotiana paniculata; assembly: GCA_005239505.1. Classification (NCBI taxonomy): domain Eukaryota; kingdom Viridiplantae; phylum Streptophyta; class Magnoliopsida; order Solanales; family Solanaceae; genus Nicotiana; species Nicotiana paniculata. The sequence continues at coordinate 13,715 of ML305917.1, read as the reverse complement.
CTATTGCAAAAATAGCCCGAAATGATCCGAAACCACCCCGAAACACACCCGAGGCCCCCCGGGCCTCGTTCAATCACACAAACCAGTCCCATAACATAACACGGACCTGCTCGAGGCCTCAAATCACCTCAAACAACACTAAAATCATGAATCGCACCCCAACTCAAGCTTAATAAACTTTAGAACTTCAAACTTTTATATTCGATGTCGAAACCTATCAAATCACGTCCGAGTGACAAATTTTGCACACACGTCACATTCGACATTGCGGACCTATTCCAACTTCTGGAATCGAAATCCGACCCCGATATCAAAAAGTTCACTTTCGGTCCAACTTTTCAAAAACCTTCAAATTCCTAATTTTAGCCAAATGACTCCAAAATGACCCACGGGCCTCCAAATCCACTTCTGATCGCGCTCCTAATACTAAAATTACCATACGGAGTTATTCCCAGACTCAAAATCCCTAACGGACACCGATAACATTGAAATGCACTTCAACCAAATTCCTGAAATTCTTCCAAAAATGCTAACTTCCAAAATAGGCGCCGAAACGCTCCCGGTTCATCCAAAATCCAATCTGGGCATACACCCAAGTCCAAAGTCATCATACGAACCTAACGGAACCTCAATCTCGATTCCGAGGTCGTTTACTCAAAAATCCAAATCTTAGTCGATTCTTTCAACTTAAAGCTTCTGAAATGAGAATTATCTTTCCAAATCAACTCCGAACTCCCCGAAATTCAAGTCCGACCATGCGTACAAGTCATATACCTGAAGTGAAGATGCTCGTGGCCTCAAACCGCCGAAGAACACGCTAGAGCTTAAAACGAGCGGTCGGGTTGTTATAATAAATAGAGAGGAACGAGCTTCACACAAAAAAATGGTTGGAGAGAGCTTCTTCTTTTTCTTGCTTCTTTCAGTACTTTCTTTTCTTCTTTTAGCTATTACAGTATCTTCATTTCTAGTTTCGAATAAATTTTAATATTGGAAATTACTCTAGTTCCTGATTTTAATTAAATAGGGGGAATTATTCTCTTGAATATTTCTTTCTATTTTGGTGTTTAATGGGCAAGAATATTTTCATTGTCAGTACTAACTCCTTTATGGAGTAACTTTTCTTGTGTTGGGAGAATTAGAGATCTTAATATTTCTATATAATAGTAGATATTATTCCTCAATTTCACATACTTGACCTAAAGCTTGTCATTTAAATCTTATATGCTTCATAGTTAGGTGTTATTTAATTTGTTAATATCTATCTATTTCGTACTATATATTGACTTCTTACTAATTTTGTAATCGAAAGAGGCGGAAGAAGTAATATAGTTAATATTGGTATTGATAGATGTTAACTTTTATTTAGTGACATCTAGCTCTTATATGTTAAAATTGATCCTACACTTATTTGTAATCGAGAGAGGCGAATAATGTAAAAATCAGTTGTAACAAGTAAGGCAACCGAAAGATAGTTACTAAAAAGAGAATGTTTCAGTTTAAGCATATATTTCTGGCTCTTTAATATTACTATTTTGACGATTAATTTGTATAACCGAGCGGAGTGCAATTAATTGTTCAACTTAAGTAATAATCTATAAATGTAATCATGAGAGGAATTTATACATTTGTGAGAAATAGAAATTGAAGGATAATTTTATCTATTATATAATAGAAATATTAAAGTGAAGTTACACCTTTTTATTATATTTGTGAAAAACAAAATATTTTCTATTGCTCTATTCATGTAATTTCAGTTAGTTAATTTACAACTCAACTCTTTCTGATTTTCTCAAATAGTAATTAAAACAAGCGTCTGTAGAATAGATATACCAATCTTTGTGGGTTCGACATGAGTACGAGTTTAAATTATATACAGGCTAGACACTCGTCAATCTTATAAAAGAAGTAGATGATGATGGTGAAGTATTTGATTTTGTAATTTTCAGTGTAGCCTTCACATCAGAATATTATTTTAAAATTTTATCTAAAACTCCATGCAGAACTTCTCCTCGTACAAATTTTTATTTCTTCAAGGAAATACTTGAAGGGCAGGATAAGAGATGTTATGAGATGTTAGGATAGAAAAACATATATTTATTGACTTATGCAAAATACTAAAATAATAATATAATTTGAAAGCAACAAGAAAAATGACCATAGAGGAGCAGGTTTTATTGGTCGCAGGTGATGGTGTAGGGAATCGAATGATTCAAGGACGATTCCAACACTGTGGAGAGACTATTAGTCGACATTTTTATCATGTTTTGATAGCATATTTGAAATTGACTAGAGATATTATTAAACCAAAAATATCTAACCTTTTCTGATATTCACTCTAAAATTGACAGGTATTGATCATATTTTAGATTGTATTGGAGCTATAGATGGCACACACATGCCTTGTATTGTTCGCTCTAAGGAACAAATCAAATACATTAGTAGAAAAGGCTCCACTTCACAAAACATGATGGATATATGTAATTGGGACATGTGCTTCACATTTGTATGGCCTGGATGGGAAAGTACTGCACATGATGCTAGAATATTTGATCAGGGAAAACTTTATGTATAAAGGTGAACGATATCATCTCCCAGATTTCAAGCGTAACTCTAGTTTTAGAAATCCAAATGAGGCTTCACTCCGGTCTTTGATGTACAATTGAAAAAACATTTGGAGTCTGAAAAAATAGGTTTTCTATTGTATGCTCAATGTCATCTTTCAAGTTTGACACTCAAATTCATCTTTGTTACAACTACCATGGCTATGCGTAATTTTATCCGACGACATTCTTTTACTGATAAGGAAATCAACTACTCCCTCCGCTTCAATTTAGATGAGGTAGTTTGACTCGGTACGGAGTTTAAGAAAGAAAAAAAGAAGACTTTGCAATTTGTGGTCTTAAAAGCTTAAGGGGTAAAAGCTTTGTGGGGCCATGACATTTGTGTGATTATAAAAGCTTCTCATTAATGGTAAAATGGGTAAAATAAAAAGTTTAAAGTTGAATTATTTCCAAATTTAGAAATGTGTCATTTATTTTGGCACATACTAAAAAGGAAAGTACATCATCTAATTTGAAACGAAGGGAGTATTATGCTAATGAAGACATTACTGTATAGATTGAGGAAGGAGATTGGCCTTCTGATATTCCTTTAGAAAAGCACAAGTCTTCTACTATTATGGAGGCGTTGCATGATTAGATTAGAGATAAAATTATTGAGAAATGTTATCATGTGTGAGTGACTTTGCTTATTATTTCATGGTGGATTATCATATAGTAATTTATGGAATAGGCTTCTAATTCACACTGAGTGATGTATTTTGATTAATCAAATCATGTAAATAAGAAGTGATTATACTAGACAATATTATTGCTTTTGTATAACTATATATGTTATATTAATTTAAATTTTTAATATGTATGTTTACTTTATATTATATATTTTAATTAAACTAAATAAAAAATATTAAAAATCTCTTACAATCAATATTTAAATTTGTTTTGCTCTTTAAAATAATTATACAATCTTGGTACTATCCTTTTTGGTAATTCGACACTCAAAAGCACGTTTTATAAAGATTGGACAAACATAATTTGTTTACCTAATATTACAAAAAGTACTTATTAAATGAATCGGCCAAACACAAATTTTTTTTTTCAAAAGTACCTTTGACAAAAGCACTTTTTTAAAAAAAAAAAAAAAAGTACTTTACAAAATATTCAGTTTCAAACGGGCTCTAAATGTCTTCAAGACAGCATAATATTCAACCAGTTTATGTGATAGAACTCCACTTCTCTCAAACATATAAAAAAGAAAGTAAAACCTAGTTGATTTTTGGGCTTCTCAGTTAAATTTGAGTATGTTTAATGAGAAGGGAAGGAAGATGTCTTCTTCTACTACATACATAGTCAAAGCCTCAAGTAACCTCCATCTGAATTAACCACCAGGTCAAAGACTTCAGAAAGCATTGGATATAAGCACGAGTGCAATGCTAATAAAGCCAAAGCCAAAGCCAAAGCCAAATTTGTGATGGGATATAAGACAACTCTTTCCCCATCTACACTAAGATAGCTCATGGATGCGAAAGAGTTCCAAAATATGATCCCAATACACCCGACTTCGATTCAACCGACAATTTCCTTTTATCATATGAGAAAGCCTTGGATCACAATAACTAGCGTGAATAACAACTTAACAGTAATCATCAAGATTTCCTGGTCATTTGGAAGAGCCATTGAATGTTGGGGAAAGGAAGAAGAGGAAACATTGTTTTCAACCAAAGCTCAAGTTTTTGCCTCACCCTAGAAACAAGACTTCTGTTCTGTGAAACATAAAATCAAGTTGATGCTCTTCATACCCTAAAATAGCAGCATCTGGTGCAGGTGTAGCAGAGCAGTTAACAGAGAATCTCAAATTTAACACATTCAAAGAAATATTACTACAAGAGTATGACCGAAGAAAGATCATAATACTATCCTAGTGCCGTATTGGCTATACACAGACCATAAGCAAATGTTCGGTGCCTAGGAGATTCTTACCAGCCATGAATAATCAGATACTGTTAGACCTCTAGCAACTCATAAGAGACAGTTTCAACAGAGGATAATAAATAGATATATGTTACATTTTCTCCATACCATTGAAAACATTTATACGCTGTTACCACAAGTTATTCCATCAATCATATATTCTGGTACCTAAGTAATCATTTCTAGGATATTGGGTGAAAGGATGCTTCGAGTGACTACAACGGCTCTTAGATTCTGACATCATAGATTTTGTTTGGTGGTTTTTCGGTCTTTTAGACATTGATTGGGTGTTTTCCATCACCTTTTATGAGATAATGCAAACATTGGCTCTATGATCCAAGTAATGTGAGTTACTAGTTGGAGAGCATGTGAATCATCCCTTCTTGAAGCACATGTTCATTCATCTCCTAATGAAGCATTGATGTCAATCTATTGATCACAGTACCAAGCAATTCTGATCACTTAGTAAGACAACTTCATACTATTCCTTGTCATGGAATTCAGACTGTCAGACATTCTCTTCATCTGCAAAGGTACATGAACATTGATTTCATAGAACACATAATTTAAGTCCATTATCTCCACAGCAAGGAAACAGCAAAATTAAGAGGCTTACCTTTTAATAGCTCTGCTGAAACCCAAGCAATCAGCAAGAGATGGCACAGTGCATAGGTGATAGAACAAATGTGCACATGAGTTCAAAAATTTCTTGCCGGCTCCTTGTGCAGCAAATTAGGCTATGGTATAGCATGCTTAACATTGCATGCAAACACTCCCAATAACAAACCTTAAGTGATGGTGGCTTCCATAGCAACAAATATTAAGCCCATCAGTTTTGCCATAGTAACAAAATTGGGTTAATGAGGGCTATCATTATATTAAGCCCATCAGTTTTACCAACTATGGACTATTACTGGTCTGCTCTTTTACTACACTAGGATACTATAAGTCTTTGGTTACTACTGAAGCAATAAATAGAAAAAATGGAAACAAGTTGCAGTCTGTCCATCAATGATCTCTTGAAAATTTTAATTGGAAAGGACAAATAATGGAGATGGAATAGTCTGGTGAAGAAGGCTAACTAATTAGAAGCTAGCTAGTGCGGAAATGAGGACTAGACGTGCATGCTAGACATGGTGGTAGCCATCAATCTCCAACTCCTGTAATCACCCGGACTTATATTAGTAACTCCACAATCAATATGTTCCTCAGAATCCCCTACTCACCATTCTTATAGCTAGCATAGATGACATTTGCTATAGCCAAAATTAGATTGTTTTGTATCTTTTGAAGAAGAATCTACAATTTGTCTATCCTTTTCCACCTAACAAGCTGGAGAACCACAATGAATATGTAAGCAGATTGCTGGCTCAGTTTCAGCAGGCATTACCAGCATGCTGCTTTTACAGCTACTCTTTGTGACCTACAGACAACTATCTGTAACCACAAAAGCTCTATAACCAGGTGTAATGGATGATGTTTCAATTAAAATATAAGAAATAACTTTTAAGCATTGAGGTGGCTGAAAAATAAGACATCTGAAGGGAAGAAGGCAGTGAGACAAGCAAAAACAGGGAAAAGGGAAGGATATTAGTATGTTTTATTCCAGGATTTAAAGTTTGCAGTTGTGTAAATAAACATAAAACTACTCTAAACATGTCATACACAAGTAGAAAGAACTTACATAGAATCCTAATGTAGAGTAGTTACATGACAGAATCCTAAAATAGAATTCCACACTATGATCCATGACAGAATTCACATAAGTAATGTCTTTGGCCCAAGAAGACTCAATGGAACTTCAAAGCAATCTTCCAACACATCTCCAAAATCAATCTCTACTAGCCAAGCATCAAATTCTTGCTAAAAATGTTCTCTTAGACAGGTAACATACAGCTCNCCCCCCCCCCCCCCCCTCCTTCCTTCACCCAAATAAAAAAAAACCTATATTTTTCAACAAGGAAAATGTAAGATAAGCTCAATAAATTTACATAAATATCATAAATAAGAATTATGATTATCAAAAATTGAACACTTCATCAGTTTCACTACATCAATAACAAAATCAACCCCTTTTTTCCTTTTCTTTAGTGGTCAACGGATATGGATATTATACAACATAACAAAAAAAAAAAAAAAAAACAGGGCAAGAAGGCAACTATTTTACAAAATAATTAGATTAGCTTATGAGGGTCAATCCGAATGTGAAGAAGAAGAAGAATCGTAGTAATATTGAGGAGCTGCAACGGGAGGCGAAGCATTAACAAGATCCTCTTCATCATAAAATGATGAAGATGAAGGAGACGCAGAAGAATTGTAAGAGTAACGGCGATAGTAATAAGGGTCAGGTGGGACACAAAGGAAAGTCCAAACACAAAGAGCTAAGCGACCCAATTGTTGAAGAGGGAAGCAGATGATCAGATCCAGTAACTGCTCGCTCTCAATTGGGTCTGGCAGACATGATAAGAATTGCCAAACTTCTGCTGATGTTTTCGCCACTGACACTAATAATACTCCGTTAAATGGCATTTTCTCTGATATCCAAAAGCAATGAATTTGAATGTCAGATTTTTTCCCTTTCCTTTTGGGGGTTTCTAATCTTCCATGTCTGTTCTTCTTTGCATCATTTCGTCGAACAGTTGGAATGTTGACCGTGTGTTGAGTTGGGATAAGGGGTCGGCTTTGAATAATTGTTAACTGCTTATTGGCTTAACCCTCACAAGGGAGTAGTTAATATTATTGCTCATTCACATTTAGGGAAGATTTCTTCTTTGATACTTTGCCTGTTTGCCATCGTGATGGACTCTTCATTTGTCTTGTACTCCCTCCATAGCAATCAAGAGTACGGAACCAAAATGTTATTTTTTTGGACTCTGTAGATCAAAATAGGTCCAATAAAAAAAGGACAAAAATATATATACCGCTACAGTATGTGGCACTATAAATTAACGGTAACTGTGTTGTTAATGTATAGCGCCACATACTGTGACGTTATATATAAAAAGCTGATAGATCTGTGTATAGCGCCACAGTGCCCGGCATTATACATAAGTTTTTTGAAAAACGGGCCGTCTTCTTCAAGACGACCCTCCTCCTCCCGTCTTCCCCCATTTTTTTAATCTCCTTTTCTTCTTTTGGTCCCCCCGTTTTTGCCTAATTTTATAAAATAAAATAAATTTGGGTCCCCCCATTACATAAAAATTGAAGAACTTTGGTCACATTTTCGAATAGAGCATCGTAGTGTTGTCGCTTCACATTTTCGAAGTCAAAATTTCAATTTATTTGCTTTCCGAAAGCTCTAAATCGAGGTATTTCGTTTTATTTAGATCTGCTGGACGACGCACAGGTGAATATCTAAATAAACTTACCTGGTATAGATTAATGTAGTTATGCGCCTACTAATGATTTGTGTTCTTATTTGATAGTTCATCTGGACACCGTACAACGATGATGTGATAGATACCCTGCCAGCGTATTGCAGGTTCAGCCGACAGATTTGGGGGTCTTCTGTTCTGCTCGTATGCCTCGATATTGTTGAGCATCGTGCCTCCGAGAGGGTATGTCGTCAGTTTGACCTACCGCAGCTTATACTGAGTCCGCCTGCATGGCATTCCAGACACTTTGAGAGGGATGATCGGTCTAGGGTGGACGACACATTTATGGCATGGCTTGACGAGCAATTGGGTATTTGGGACAGGCAAGCTGATTTGATCCCACCTCCCCAGTTCTTTCCTATTCAGAATTATATGACATGGTATCGCATTGTTACCCGACTTATTGTTAGGAACCCTGTTCATCTGCCACACGGTCGCTACACCCCATACGCCGGGAGACACGAGGCCCTGGTATGTTTTCTGTTATTATTAATTATATACCTGTAATTTTTTGCCAAATATGTAGTTTATATTTTTTACTTTGTGCAGGCAATTGGATTGCATACCATCCATCATATGAGGCAGCAGATGCAGAGTTATGTCCACGATCATGTGCCCATATAGCAGTATAGTCGGCGATTCATGGATATGGCTACCCAGACACTGCAGCGAGTCCGATCGGGTCAGCGTTTGGCACACGAGGCTGATTATATAGACCCAGTGCAGTACCAGCCCACAACCTCGTGGTTCTCGACGAGCTGGTGGTGTCGGACAACGTGGTCGTGGGAGAAGAGGAGGAGGTCCCCAGCTAGGGGGCGTTGAGGCTCCTGCGGATGATGTTGATGATGATATGGCAAGTGGCATGGATGAGACGGACATGCCGTCTTACAGACATGGAATTTATCGCACTCCAGTGCCCTCGCAGGTGACCCCATCGAGTCAATTATTGATCACGTGATCGGATATTCAAGGCGAGGATTGGGCTAGATACTTCCCAGGCCCATCTACCACTGACGAGGAACGACCGACCCGAGATTTGTATAGTGGGCGCCGACTGAGTTATGGCTCCACATCACATGTGCAGGTATGAGTTTATTAGTATTGAATTTGAAATTTTTTTACTGTAACTTATTTGTTTTCTTTAACTTTATTAATTTCCTTTTGAACATGCGATGTTGCGACAGATGACTACATTTAGGATCCAGACATGATGATGATGGTAAGACAATATAAATTGTTGTGAATTGTTATGTATTTTTCTATACTAAGTTTTATAATATTATGTAGCCTTCTACTGGACCTGACAGCACCGCCGATACATGTCATCCTGTGCCGCATCCAGCTATAAGGAGACGATTTGATGATGAAGATCCCGATAGCGTACCTCGGACGGCGGGAATGATGCGCCTCAAACCAGCGGCTACATTGATATACACCGGTTGCGGGACATATTGATTCGGCCTTCTTTCACTTTTTTTTATATTTGGCGTACACAATATTTTTGTATACATTAACAACAATATTTAATCGAATATGGCTATTAATTTTTTTAATTGTCGTTTCGTTTGATAGTTTCATATAACAACAAAAGCACTAAAACTTAACTTCCACTTCAATTAAAATAAAATTTAGTACAGCAAACAAGGAAAACAATACTACAGCACAAGCACAAACACAAACATAGGATGCCAACATAATAAAAATACATAAAATATGAAAAATACACTAAACACATACATGCAAATGTTTAGCCCCAGCTGCGATTTATTCTCCGCTCCAACCACTTAAATCGTTCTCCCAGCTGTTCTTTTTCTTCTTCAACCTCTTTAAGTTTCGCCTTCACCTCTACAAGTTCCCGTTTATATTTTTTTCTGTTCCTTTTCGGCTTCACACGTCCATTCTGCTTTCCATTTTTCTCGTCCTACCTCCTTCAGTTTAGCCCTCAAGTCTGCGATAATTCTATTGCCTTCTCTTTCACGTTCCTCTTGTGTTGTACGCAAATTATTAAGATAATGTAGTTGTTCTCTGTAGCATTGCTGATAACATGGGGGGTCAACCCATTCCTCAAAATAACACATAGGTTCGTTGGGATCCTTGTAAAACTGATTCAAACAATGCCAGTAGCGACGTCCACATTCACCACCGTCCCAACAAAATTGCATCAAGCATGCTTTTCCACAATTGCATTTTGGTGCACGAAGAGGTTGAGCCATTTGTGAAATATTTGCTTTTAGTAAAAAAAACCTTACCGTTAAATGAAATATTTGTTTTTAGTAAATTTTGAGCACACAAATTAACTGGAATGAGCCCGTTATTTATACGCGAGACAACACACACATAACGTAGTGGTAAGTGGCGCTAAATACATAACGTACTATCCAACGACGCTATATTTTGCGTCTTAAATTTCATGATGTTGACAGGATGACTTTATGTCAGCTGGTCAGCTTTTTCAGTTACACAAGACAACACACACATAACGTAGTGTCAAGCCGCGCTAAAATTTCATGATGTTGACCAACTTTATGTCATCTGGTCAGCCTTTTCAGTTAGACAAGACAACACACACATAACGTAGTGTCAAGCCGCGCTAAAATTTCATGATGTTGACCAACTTTATGTCATCTGGTCAGCCTTTTCAGTTAGACAAGACAACACACACAATGATTCGGCCTTCTTTTACTTTTTTTGTATTTGGTGTAAATAATATTTTTATTTACATTAACAACAATATTTAACTGGGCTAAATATACATATAAATTATCCTTTAAATCGTTAATATGGGAAAGTACAAATCATAATTAACAAGCATAATTTTATTTCATAAATCTTGCAACATATACATAGACATGAAATTATTACAACATCAACTCATGGGTAGTTAGGTACACTAGAAGAACACCCACCACGATTAGTTTTGCCACCCAAACCAGCTGAAGGACATTTACGTCGGTCGTGTCCTGTTTGCGAGCATATACCACATTTGCGCGCATAAACGGTATCACTAACATCCATTTGGTTCCGTATGCGCGTTCTCTTCTGCACCTGTATTTTACGCAAATAGGACTTGTTACACACCATTTTAAATGGTTCCGGAGGCCAATAATGCTCAGCACCCACTGGCTGCAATTGACCACTATAAGTGTTTAGGTACTTGGCAACACTATATTGTTGATCAACATAGTTGGTGTCCCCAAAACTAATACGTTGAAAACACTTGATGGCATGTGAGCAAGGTATGTGGTAGATGGACCATTTCCCACAAGAGCATAACCTTGATGATTCATTTACAGTATGTACATTATTCCCCCAACTTTTATGGATAGCGGTGCGAACTTCAAAAATATTTCATTCATTATCATACTGCAAAAATGAATGCCAATGTGCTCGCCATCTGTATTTCTCAAATCTTTGCATCGGCACTGGCATAAATTCAACACCCCTTTCCATCAATTCTGTTGCAGCTGCAGACCGTTCAACAAACCTCTCCGCCATCTGCTTGAACGACATTCGCACCATGGCTGTGACGGGCAATCTTCTTGCCGACTTCAATAACCCGTTGAAGGACTCTTACACGTTTGTAGTAAGAAATCCCCATCTTCTGCCATCATCCGCATGCAAAGTTCACTTTTCAGGGTTATGTCGCATTATCCAACAATAGGCTGCCTCGTCTTCTTGCCTAATAGATTCCATATGCCTCCGGAATTTGTGCTATTGGTGGTCCGTTGCTGCCATCCACATCAAATCATGTAGATCCTTCTTGGGATATGCCTTCTGGAAATAGGCCTTAAAGTGCCTCACACAGTAACGGTGGTATGCATAAGGCTCTTGCCATGCAGGCAAGTTATCCACAGAACTTAATATACCACTGATCATGCTCAATTATGTCTTATAGAAAGATTAAACGGGCGCTGCAAATATAATCCGAAGTATTACGCCCAGAGTCGATCCCATAGGGAATTTACGTATCAATCAAGTCGTCAGAATACGCAACTTTTACTTAAATTTTCTCAAGACTTTTGAATATCAATTGGTGATGTTTTACTATTTCTACTGACAAAAGTAATAAACTAACGATTAACTAACAATATGGTGTAAACGATTATAATAAAGGTTTAAGGTTATGGTTTCCCCCGTCGGTAAACTTCCTTCTCGGATACTTCTTATAGTTTGATTAGTTGTCTCTATCAATCATGAACACTCTATCTACCATAAATCTCTCTCAAGTAATTATGATAATTTACTAGACGCACTCTCTCAAGTTACGCTAGCTAGATTGCATTACAGTTCACTTAGATTGCACCCGAAGTATCGTTATCTCTAATCCAACCTCTAAACCCTCGGTTATGACTTTCGTCTATACTCTGGGAGTGGTGTTGTTCAAACAATTACCTAAATATGCACTCTCTCTCAAGTAGATACATAATAAATAGGCACAGCTAATTGAGGGCCCTTCAATCAACTACAACAAGAACGTAGTTGAACAAATAGAGTTTAATCAACCAATCAAAGCTATATTAATATCACAATAAGTTCATCCCCCAACGGGTTCCACCAAAACACTAGATTAAAGAAGTTAGCTAATCATGCTCATAATAATCAACTCCAAAATAACTTGCATAATTAAACTACAAAGTAATGAATAAAAGATGTAAAAATCAATGTTTTGCTTTGCTGAGTAGTATTCCATAGGCTTCTCTTGTCTCTAATGGAATCTCCCTTCAAAGTTGTATTTTTGGGTATATTTATATGTTTGGGACAAACCCTAAACGTGTAGGAGACTTCTATTCAAACCGAGAAACACTTAAATTCTTCAAAACTCGGATTGGGCCGGACCAGGGACCAGGCTTTATAGCCCAAACGCCCGGATAAAGCCTGGCCAGGCCTGGCGTTAGGGCACAAATGCCCCCCAAATGCCTACCAGGATTTATGGCCCAAAATCCCGGATAAAACCTGGTGTGACCAGGCTTTACAGCTCAAACGCCCGGCTATAGCCCGGTTCACTCATTTTCGACTCTTGAGCGTATTTTTTATGTTCATGCATCCATTTAGCTCGGCTTCCATCTAAATTCACCTACACATGAAATAGACTCCATTATGCACATACGAAATGTATTTTTATCATTAACGCACATAAAATGTAAGGCACATAATGTGTTAAACCATGAATTCTAGCCACACATCAACACCTCACACTTTAACATTTGCTCGTCCTCTAGTAACCAAACTACACTCATGAACACAACTTATTAAGCAAATCCCTTAACACGTTATACCAAGAATTTTTAAAACAGTTTAAGAACAAAGGTGTGACATCCTCGCCTCAATAATCGACTCGCACATACCATGCTTTATTCACAATCCACTCACTACTCTAACATAGAGGTCAACAACATTACCTTTCCTTCATGAATCATGTGCCCTCACCAAATCAAAGAGCTAGTTCCATGCACACTGAAATTTAAGAACACTTAGGAACTCAAGATAGAAAGAATTCACTCACGCTCAGAAATAATATTCATATTCCACAAAGGATGTACCACAGGCTTGCCCGTAGTGTACTACTCTACTAATCGAGCTCATTCAGTCTAGGATCAAGTAGGACTTTATTTGGTTGTAATGTAGGCTGCGGGACGGTTAGGATACATTTAGATATAAGAGTGACTACACTTCCCTAAGCACGTTAATACATATACTTTAGCGCTCAGCCTCAACTTATATTAAGCCAAACTCCACCTTCACATCAATATTATTACCTCATACTTCTTTAAGCACAATTACATCAAGAGTCACCACTTGTCAAGGAATATAT